>CM055102.1:21214636-21481893 GCA_029204225.1 Diphasiastrum complanatum
TGACTTCAATTTCCATAGAAAGAATACTATAAATGCCACAACAGATGACGGAGACTCTTTCTACATGCAAAATCAAACAATGATTTGGTGTTTGTCAAAGCTATCTTTGCACTCTAAAAAAAAAAAACATGTATCATTTACTGAACCATTAAGTGAGTGTTTTACATATTATTCTGAATGTTCAAATAGAAACAACATGAAAAAAAACGTTGGATCATCCTTGTGGTTCAAAAAGAGGTAGCATCCAAAAAACGTCGACAAGATCAGTAGATGTAGAAAACAGATTCGCTAATTGCAATACAACAATATCAAGTAACTATAACTCGAATATCTTGACAGGAATCGAAAATATTTCTCAAGGTCATAATATGTCAAGATCAAGTAACTATAACTCGGATATCTTGACAAGAATCGAAGATACTTCTCATGATCGTAATATGTCAAGAACAAGTAGCTATTATCTGGATATCTTGACAGATGTCAAGGATGTGGTCACTCGCACTAATATATCTGCATCAACATATAACTTGGATATTCTTACAGGTGTGGAGGATGTTGGAGAGGCTATTGATAACAACAAAAATAAAAGACGTCATTTTCAAATCGGCATTCAAACAAAACGTACACCGAATTTGTCAATTTTCGCAAATGCAATGCATCCATCTGCTGTAATTCAGATTTTTCGAAATTCGATTTCGATGAACATGATTACACAAGCAACATATTACATGATGCTAATATGACAAACAATCCTAGAAGATCAAGATGGTCACAAGTAGATGAAGTTTTTGAAGATCTACAAAGAGAGCCTCAAGTATGTCCAACATCCTTTGGAACTCTTGAAAGTTTCAAAAGAAAGTGTGTGCTTGCTTGTGTTGCACCAAAAAAAGCAAAATATGTTTTATCTCAGAAAATATAAGGGAAACATTGATGCAACCATGTTGTAGTAAGTTGTGCATTCGACAAATCACCTACAAAGAATGTGAAGACTTGCGAGTAGGTGTGTGGAGAAAATGAGGAGCTGACAAGCATAATCAATTATTGCAGATGTTCAAATGTTTTTTCATAGACGAGAAAGTCAGATGCAATGTTTGATATTTTAGAAAAACCCAAATTGTATTTCAAGCCTACGTTGGATGGTAAAGCTATATGCATAAAAGCATATCAAAATCGATTGGAAATCTCTCATGGAATGTTTTGGCACTATAATTGTTGAGGAACGTTATTCCATTGTGTACAAGTTTCATGGAAACGCCGACACATTCAAACAACGTGGAAATTCTTTGAAAGGGTTGGCCATAATGCATGGGATTTTGGAAAAGCATACATTGCCTCAACCACATCTGCAACATAAATCAAAAGATGGCGCTGTTATTTGCGAACATCATCTCCCACTCAGCATGCATAAACATGACGTCTTCAAAACTATAAACACACAACTTAAAGACGCATGTATTTCTGAAGTTTCAAGATCCACACTCTACAAGATGTGGAGACAAGAGTTTGGACATGTCAAGACTCCAACAAGACAAAGAATGTCCAAATGCAAAATATGTGACGACCTTAAAAATGCAATAGAGACAACTCCCGACATTAGGATGAGTGATCGCCATATTGCATTGAGAGGTCATCATCTACATCATGTTTTCATTCTAGAAAATTGTATGCATATTGGAAAGAAGAGTCAAGATCCCATCCTGAACAGTCCTTGTGTCTTATCATTGATGGAATGGATCAAAATACAACAACATTATCCCGTTTCAATAAGACTCCTTCCAAATTAGAGGGGAATCAATTTTTGAAAACACATGTTTGTGGGTTATTGGTTCATGGATTCAAGTTGCTTTGTGATGTTTGGATTGACACCTTGCATGCTCATGATAGCAATCAAGTTGCCACATCAATAATGCGAGCAATAAGAAAGGTACAAGCATCACGAGGTAACTTACCTCCGATCTTACGTATTCAAGTTGACAATTGTTGGAGGGAGAGCAAGAAAAAAATCATTTTTGGTCTTTGTTGTCTGTAGTGGCACATAACATCTTCAAAAGGTAGAAATGAGATTTCTTTTGGTTGGCCACACATGAAGACATAGATCAGGTTTTTCAGTGTCATATCCAGGGCTTTGAAGTCCAAATCAGTTCACACAATGCCATATATGCTAGCACGAATTGGTGAAAAGATAGGTGGCGATGTATCGAAAACACTGAAGTAGAAATACTGGAACAGATGGTAGACTGGAAACAATTTATAGATCCTTGTATTGCTCAAGGAAATGACGGCTTAGAAGGACACACCAATCCTCACTATTTTTGCTTTCAAATGATGAATGGTGAGCCAACCATACAATGGAAATACTATTCTAATGATGGAGACAACGCATGGAGTGAACCTTTCAAACTATTGCAGCATGTACTTTCAAAAGATGGAGCGATCTTTCTAGCATCCACGAAGGATCTGGATCCAGATGAAATGAGAGGAATAATGTCCTTTATTGATTATTTGTGGTTCATGAGCCAGAAGTTTCCAGAATACAAGGATCGCAATGATGCATGTGTGATGGAAACCACAAAACTTGTCGAATATCTTTTCAAAGAAAAAATGCTATCAGGATCAATGTATAGCCAAATCATATTCCATGGCATGTGTATTGTAAGACCATGAGGAAAATAGTTTCTAATTCTCAACCTTTAGAATATTGAAATAGTAAATCACTAGTCTAAAAGGTTAAACTTCTACAAATTTGTCTAGAATTGCACCAAAGTTGTGCATCTTTTATAATAGTCTCTTGACTAATGTAGGGCTTGGCCCAAGACCATTAATTATAAATGAACCACTTTTAGTGGCAAATGACACATTGTGATTAAATTTTTTTATGAGAGTTCTTATAATACAGCTTGTTCAAAGTAGTATATGATTCAATGATGTTTATGTTTCTTTTAAATATCAAATTATGTTTATGTTTCTTTTGAAATTCTAAATCAATGTTTATGTTTAAAAGTTGTCTATGTTATTCAGATCGACACTAATTTTGGACAATTATATTAGGTGCTCATAGCTATTGGACAAAAGCATCAATAAATTTTAGAAAGCTAACTAAATTATGACTTGTTGATCAAATTTGTCTTGTTTGGCTTTTACTTGTATTGAAATGAGATTCGAACTTGAGAAAATCCCACTTCAAAAATTAGTAAGTTTTTATTGTTTTTCTTATTTGGCTCTTTTGGTACCATGTGTAGAAAATAGTCCTGAATAAATTAAAAAGTCCAAAACTAATTGAGATAGTGTTACAAGCAATACACACAAAACAAACAATTTTTGGCAAATTCTCTTCACACAGTATGACAAAGAGCAATAAAGCATCTATCCTCGTCTATCACCAAAAAGTTTGCCTATGATTGGATTAGAGCGGCTACAAGCAGCAGCAGAAGCATATCATCTACGCTGCAGACTGCCATACCACCCTCTTTAACACAATTTGTTGAAAAAATAAAAGAAAAAATAAGTCAGAGACAAAGTCATGTGGGGAGCAGCACTGACACTTCTTGGAGATTTTTTTTGCAAAGTGAAGGCCTCCAAAGGAAAGAAGCGATTTGTTGTGGGGTCGATGAATCGAACTTAATGGTCATTCCTTCATGTGCTTGGGAGAGTCCCACACTATACATTTTTGATAATATCGAGTTAATTAGTTCAAGTTACATCACTACATTGGTGTGACATTGCCTAACCACCCTCATGGCAGAACACAAATTGTGTGTTATTGTACTATTTTTGGAACAAAGTATTAAAGAGGGAGTCAAGGGAAGCTTAAAATCAATGCACGACATAAAACTCTCGATATTTGAGGTTATTACGAGCTTGCTACCCCTCTAAAACAAGGTGGAGTGCAAATGCAAAATTTGCAACCTGTTCTATATGTCTTGTATATTGCTGATGCGCCAAGTGATCTGAACGCCTGTGTGCATAATAAACTCAAATTTTTGAGTCTGTGTTTTGCGACCAAGGGAAGGTGCCTAAAACATTTGTGACTTGTAGTCTGGTTGCAAAAAACAGTCTCAGGTTCCTAGGAAAGTGTAGAAAATAGCGGAACAATTCTCTATCCGAGGTGGGTTACTATTTCGGAATGGAAAAATTTGTGTACCAGTGGATGATGAGTTAAATAAAAAGATTCTTTGTGAGTGTTATGACATTCCCTGTGTAGGTCATTCGGGTATACACAGGACTTTGGACTTGGCCAGAAGAGAGTTTTATTGGCCAAAACTCAAGCCATTTGTTGAGTCTCACGTGGTTAAATGTAGACCTTGTCAGTTAGCCAAAGCTGAACGCTTGAAGACTGGAGGGTTGTTACATCTCCTAGATATCCCTATTCCACAGGAGTAAATCAACTACTCAAGTCAATTGTTCATGATTTAGAAATCTTAAATGTCTAGGTGCATATCTTAATTGTACTATACAAGACCACATTTAGCTCCATCTCCAAATCACTTTTAAATTAACCTATCGATCTATCAGAACAGATCTGTTAACTTTGCAAGTAATTGTCAAATACAATACTTGATCATACATCTATGTTCAACGACTAGGTTAAGTGCACCTAGTAACCTTAGTAACCAAGAATACATAGTAGATACAAACAAGATTAATCGTGCACATATGAGAAAAATCTCATTATGACCCACTACACAAACATATACGTCATTATTTGGCAGACTCCTCCAAAATCCACATATGTTACTCACATATCTCACTGAGAATCTTGTAACTCAGCTACAGAAGAATTCTATTTCTTAAGAGTAAATAACATATCTAGGAAATCTCTGAAGTGAATAATTCCACATCACAAGTTTTCCAACCATCATATTTTACCAACAAAATTCCTTCAACCAATCAACCTACTCCAAATCTTAGTGCACAAACCAATATTAGGTTGAGTTATACAAACATCTTTATACATAAGGTTAAGATTAAAACCTTATTCCATTTTTACTTGGTAGCCAATCAGTGAACCTTAATCTAATATTTACCACTACTTCTCATATTCATGAATATCTCACAGTTCAAAACCCCCAAAACTATTCTAGACAAACGGGACTTCTTTCTCAAAATTATAGAATATCTTATCCCGAGTGATAGAAACATTATTCCCAATAATCAACTATCAAATAGAGATAATCATTTGGGCTTAGGAAGTCTAAATTCCATTTAATCAGTTGAAAATATCAATTGATTCCGAGCTATATTCACAAAAATGAGATGGAAGCCTAAATTCATATAGCTTTAACAGTCCTTCTAAACCAAGTTATATGAATCTCAATCCAATTGTCTCATACAAAAAAAATTTCTAAAAAGTAGAGGTTTAAATCATAGTTGCACTGCGTTTCTGAAACGCGTTCAGAAATGCGTTTCAGAAACGCGTTTCGGAAATATGGATTTTTTTTTCAAAAACATTTTTTTTTTTTTATTTTTTTGGTTTTTTTTTTGTGCAATATGGGTATCAGGTAAAAGCTCTAATTAAGAGCATAATTACTGTGTATTTTGCCGAATGTTTCGGGTGCAGGATGGTCTAGTTTAGATGTATTAACTCCTAGGTTTACACTTTAACTCCCAGGTGCATTAATAAAAAAATATGATGCCCCAAAATTCTCCCTCCTCTCTCTCTCTCTCTCTCTCTCTCTCTCTCTCTCTCTCTCTCTCTCTCTCTCTCTCTCTCTCTCTCTCTCTCTCTCTCGTTATCTCTCTCAGATCCAACAAACTAAACAAAAATGCTGAATTATGCTACACAAAAACCATGCTAAGTGCTCTAAACCAATCACCATACTGCATCATCTTCTCTCTCTCTCTCTCTCTCTCTCTCTCTCTCTCTCTCTCTCTCTCTCTCTCTCTCTCTCTCTCTCTCTCTCTCTCTCTCTCTCTCTCTCTCTCTCTCTCTCTCTCTCTCTCTCTCTCTCTCTCTCTCTCTCTCTCTCACACACACACACACACACACACACACACAAAGAACAGTATCGAATTGTTACACTGTTGTGAATAGGATCATCGTAATATATAATATCAGGCCACATGGCACCAAAATGGAGTACAATGATGTTCCATGAACATAATAAAAACTACACAACTAAGGCTCGTCAGAGTCATGGTAGGAACCATCATCTGAATCTGTGCCTGACTGCAGATCCCAAGGGCCCGTAGATGAATCAGGACTGGAGGGAGCCATATGTCATGGTGTGGCCCCGGCTCTACCGCGTGCTCTGGCTCTTTGTTGTGTGCTCTGGCTCTGGATCTTCTCCCTACCTCTGCCTCTCTCCCCTCCTCTGGCCCCCCTCTGCCTAACCCCACCCTTGTGTCTACCCCTATGTGTTTGTGTGTCAGGTGGCTGTGATCCAACAACCTAGGATGGCCCTACCCACTATGATGATGTCTGGTCAACGACTGTCTGTAATGCTCCACTCCTGTCTACAAAAAGCGAACTCAGCTCCCCCCTCCCAGAACCTCTAGGTCTCCCCCTAGGCCTACGTGTCGGAATGGCTGGCTCCTCCTCCGTCTCCGCATCAGGGTCCACCAGCAAGTCAACCAGGTCATCTCCTTGTGCCTCCACACCCATCTCCTCATCCTCCTCTGTATCCCCCTCAACCCACTCATCCTCCTCCTGAACTCCTCTCCACCCTCCAAGCCCTCATTACCCTCCTCCTCAGCCCTAGCCCTCTGCCTGTCTGCCCTCCTTGAACGTCGTAAAACCCGTGCGTCAGCCTGCGCCTGTCTATATAGCTCTCTATAGGTCTCATCATCCATCTCCTCCTGCGTGGGTGGTGCCCGAGGAGCAGCAGCTGCCGAATCCACCAAGCAAGTGTCAGGGTTCACCTGCAACCAAAAACAATACATTGTTGTCAGAAATTCATTGCATAATTTAAAAGCAATTCAGTTTGTCAAAGCATAGCAAGAAATAGGGGGTGATGATGTGACTCACCTCGAGCATCTATCCCCCTCCTTGTGTGTGCCTCAACATACGGTCGTTGGTGTTCACAAACACCAACCACCTACACTGTTCGATGGACAGCTTGTTCCTCTTCTGCGTGTGATACAAGGCCCAGGTGCTCCAATTTTGCTCCCAAGATTTTGCTGAACAGTCCGGTGCAACGACTCTCTCGGCCAGTCGTCGCAGGTCATCTATGCTGCGCCCATGGTAGCCCCACCATGAAACAGGCCTTAACATATCCTCCCTCTGCCGACTCTGCTCTCCATCGAAAGGAAACTGGTAGCGCTCAAAGATCAACAGCTGGTATGCAATGTTAGTGAGCATCGGACCTGTTGGCAGAAGAAAAAACATGGCTCATGTAAGTCCTCTTGAATTCACACACTAGCAATGAGCACACTACAATCACTACTGCAGTACTTAGCCTACCAAGCAATTTATCACACGTACCTGGTCCAGGCTATACACGCTCCGTGTACTCCACCCATCCCCATTGCAGCTCCCGATCGTCCCGATCCCTAGTCTCGCGCCACAAGGGGTGCAATATGTGGGCTACGACATGGATGGATTGGTGGAAGTAGTCCCATCTGGCCTCCCAGATACGTGAGATCTCATAGCAGGCAAATTATAACAATAATGTAACCATAGCTACCATAGCATAAAAGAACTCTCCCATCTGTTTGCAGTTCAAAGCGTTATCCATGACAACCTGAACCACATGCTCCACCCCAATGTCAGCAATAACATCTCTAATAACCTCCCATATGAAATCGGTTGTGATGCCACCTCGAGTGGCATCCACATCACGTAGGAATACTGTGCCAAGCGGGCAAGAAACCAAGACATTGATGACCGATCGCCGACGAACGTCGGTCCATCCATGACTCAATATCGTGCATCCATATCTGCCACAAAACACCCATTAGCCAAATGCAAAAATTGTGTCACGAGTCAACCCTAAACGCATGCAATGGGTTTATGAAAATAGAGTACTTACATCTGCCAAGCTGAGCGAATGGAACTCAGCTCTCGCGTAATGGTCTCCTCCTCTTGACGAAGCATCCTGCCTCACAATGTCTCTCGTCTGGGAGGCATCCATGTAGCATCCACGACTGCCATCTATGCGCAAAACTCTCTGAACACCCAAGCGTCAGCAATAGCAAAGGAAATGTCGAACTCGTAAAAGAACTGGCCAGCAAGTCGAGTGCACCAGGCATACTGCTCTCTCTGCCACCCGCATCGATCAAGGGTCTGCTGTCTGGGCCTAACCTCTCTCTGCTATGCACATGGCGCTCGTGGTCTAACACGCGAACTTGATGGCTGATCTGTGGGTGTATCACTCTCTCTAGGAGGACCTGTCGAACCATGTGCTGCATCTATCGCCGAAGAAGAAGAGGGACGAGAAGGACCTGCTGCTGCTGGTCCAACCTACTCATGTGATGCTCTCCCCTTTGAAGTAAGCCCTGTTGCTACGGGTGGAACTGGAGTGGCCCCGCCTGGACCATGCACTGCATCTAAACCTTGCCCAGAATGTGCTATACTAGGCTATGCACTCGTAGTAGGCCGTGCCTGCATACCTGTGAACCTGCAGCTGCTCCTGCCCCTTGTCCCTATCCTTGTCCCTATCCATGTCCCTGTCCCTGTCTAGAAACCTGTGATGCAGCACCGTGCCCGTACATAATAGACAACCTCTCACTCTCCTCATCGGAAATCCTAGGGCAATCATATATGCCCAATGCCTGCCCACCCGGCCCTCTGACCCTTAGTAAGTGAGCCCTAGCCCTAGTAAGTGATCCTGTGAAGAGACCACCACAATGCAAGCATCTCCATCTACGAACTCCCGAGCCATGGTGTGTAGCCACATCCCCCTCGATAAGCTCAACCTCGTCCCAAAGGCCTCGGCCCTGCACCGGCATCGTGTCCACACGAGATCAAACCTGCGAACAAAAACAAGCAAACAACCGTTCAGTAGAAGAAAACACACTGCATTGAAAAACATTACCAGTCTAAAATAGAGCTGAACACATCCGAGCACGTGTCACATTGATTCTAGTAAGATTATAGCAAGTGCCAAAAAACACACGAGACAGAGCGAGGGATAGAATAATTCCATTGCGAGCGATAACGAGTGACTGACGCTAGCATGGGAGTCCTTGCAGGCATCTAGGAGTCCAGTGTAGGCCTAAACCACGTACTGGTAGATGCTTGCACGATGCTCTAACCCTAAACCCTAAAAAAACATGGAATTAGAGCAAGAAAATTGAAATTTGTGCTACGGACGTAGACGGGCAGAATGGAGGTCATAGGAGTCTCTGCGGGAATGTGAAAATGCATTCTAGGCTTAGACATCACCGGAATCGGTTGCCCAAAAACCATTGTTTGAAAATGGCAAAAAAAAAACAAGCATTTGGATTGTGGTGTTCAAATCTCGCAAGACGTGCCGTAATGGTTGAAACTGACCCCGTAGGAATCACCGTGTGCATGAAGAAAGGTGGTTTAGAGCCAAACTATGCTTGATTTGGTTGCCTACAGCTCAATGGCAACACTTGCAAAAAAAACAAGCCTACACTTACCAAAGATCGAAAATTGATCATTTCAATCTGCGCAAAGCTCAGATCCCCTTGGCATCGTGCACACCACCTCCGTATCACCGAGTAGATGCATGTCAACTATCTACACGCCGAGATCCGACGCCTACAGCTCAAAACCAAAAAATTCACCTCCTCTATGGCTGGCTTGATTCTGGCCGTGAAGAGGTGCTGGAAATTTTTAATATATTGATTTTTTTTCAAATGTTCATGAGGACAATCATTTTGGATGCTTGCCCTATATAAGCACAAACATGACGATGTAAAAAATTTACTTTGAGCATTCATTCGAATTTAATGCCAGGATATCATTAGAGGAGGTCCAAGCACCAAAAGGGCCATTTGTCAAAATGCTTTTGTTGACAATCCAACCATTTAGTGTACATGTGGCCCAGTAAAGTTTTTCCACTTGTGCAGTTATGTAGGGCCCAGAAGATTATTTGTAACATGTATTAAACGGGGCCAAGAGCCCATATGGTTGTGAAACATTAAGAAAGTAATTGTGAATTAAGAATTATAATCGTAGATTGTTTATTAAGGAATGTGTAGTTGTACAAGGTAGGTGTTGTCATCGTAAGTAGGAAGTTAAGATAAGTCATAGTCATTGGAACTGAATAATTAGAAGTAGTTGTAGGAGTGATGTTACAGGTCATGACGAGAAGCTAAACCGACCGTGAAGGACCGCAAAATGGACAATTATAGGCCTTGATGGGTACATAGGACAATCTAAGCCAGAAGTATTGGAGAGATGAAGGGTGAGAGCCGAGCACTGTCATGTTTAGTTTTAGTCTATGTGTGAGTCACGACAACAAGAGAGAATTTTCTTGCTTAAGACCTTCTAAGTGACCAGTATGTAGATGCTAAATTTGATGTATCAGCCTTTGTTTTTGGAATTGATTACCACATTGTCATATATTATGGGTTGTGAATATGATTGTGGAATCATTGCATGACGTCAGTTGTTCATGGTTATTCCTATTTAATTAGTGTCATGCTGTTGGTTATATTGTTAATGTTGCTGTTGTTATTGGATACATGTTAGATTAGAGGGTTCCGTTGTCGTAATTAGGAACAGGGAGTTAAGGGATTAAACAACACTCCTAACACCTTTTTGGTTCCGTTGCTAGGACAATTCTTTGTGGTAGCATATTCTGGAGTGGAACGAGTTCGACTTGTGGGTGGACTTAGCATTGGAGGAAGTGGAGTTGCCTCTAATGTCTACAGGTGCTAGCTGTTCGGATTCAGGGAGATCTAATATTTTACATGGAATGGAGGCTGTATCAAAAGGCCGTACTCGGACAGCTGTATTCTAGTGTTTCAAAGGTAAGAAACACGATGATCCTGATATGCACATTTCACTAGTTCCTAGTGGTTTATCAAACAAATCATGAAGTGGAAGACATTCAGAAATTAGAATTGTTCCCAACCACATTGCGGACTCCAAGAATTTCGGAGTTGGGAGGAATTGCAAAGGGCATTCCTTGAAAGGTATCGAAAGGAACATTATTAGCTATGCACCACTCTGCCTCAACAGATGCCATAATACAATCTCAAAAATCATATGTATGTCAAATTACTGACTCAAATGATTTTCTCAACAATATTTTGAAGCATTGGTAAAGAAAATGTCTTCTTACATCTAAGTGTTTTAGAAAAATAGCTAAACATTTGATCAATTTAATCGTGAGTGTGACCGACCAATTCTCAACACAGCCAATACCAGGAGATACATAAACCGTGGTGATTCAAGCAGCCACCAGTTGGAAGCCGAAGACACCATACGATTGCAATTTCAAAAAGATTCATCAAAAACCATATCAAACGTACTTTACTAGATAAATTACAGACGATTAAGCAGAAACGGAAGGATGATGTGTTACAGTGAGACTTTCAGTCCAGTAGTCAAGCATTCATCGATCTGAGCCCTCTTATCATATGCTGCAGCTGCCAACCTTGAGGTGTATCAACTTGATGTGCAAAAAACCTATCTGAATGGAGTTATACAAGAAGACATCTACATGATCTAGCCCGAAGGATATGTTCTGGAAGGTATGAAGAATCATGTCTGTAGACTCCATAAAGCACTCTATGGATTGAAACAGTCTACCAGAGCTTGGTTTCAGAATATCAACACATTCCTCATCGAACGAGGTTTCCAACCAAGCACTGTTGATTGTAACGTCTATTCCAAGTCGATGCAACAATCCTTCATTATCATCACCTTATACATGGATGATACATTGCTTTTCAGCAACAATACCAATTTGGTCAAGGATTCTAAACAGATGATGTTTTCTGAGTTCAACATGATTGATTTGGACGAAGCTCACTTCTGTCTAGGCATTCGTATGCTAATTTCAGCGAACGCTGATGTCCTGGCCTTCTCACACTCATCCCATGCACTGTGCAATCAGATTTGACAACGACAGCAGCCACCCACGATCTCCCACAAACAGCACAACCACTTCTGTACTTTCTTCATATGCACACCTGTAAAAATTATGTATATAATGAATACCATCTACGTATTCAGCTATGAAGTATCAAAATGATATCAAAATAGCATGTATCAGAACGAAACATCACTGACAATTAGAGATAGACATTTTAGAGTCGCGCATTGATTCTTTTCTTGACGAGGAAGAGGTAGCTTTCGAATATTCACATGTGCAAAGGCTTCCTGTACAATTTTAAACAATAGAGTATATGCTTTACGACTAATTCCTGAATAATCACATGCTCCCTAGATAACTCTTGCATCCAAGGCATGTTGAATGCTCTTTATAATCATTGTGGCAATATCATTCTTAATCATGTCACAACGAGAATTTTTTAGTATTTTTTTTGTAGTTTTTGATGACAATATGGAACCCAAAGATTTTTCAATACTCGTAGAATCTTTAAAATGTTCTCTCGCCACCAAAGATGATCTGCAAGACATAATAAATAATAAACTTGATCTTAAGAAAATAGCAAGCATTAGAAAAAAAAGCACATAAAAACTTAGCAAGCGTGTCATTGCTCTTTTAATTAATATTTACTTGAATGCTTGAATCATTTTGTTCTTGTTTCCACTTCTTGAAGACAGATCATCTATGTCTTTTTTTGGAAGTCGTTTGTGTTTTCTTATATTTAATTTTCTCTTGAGAACTTCGCCTTCAACAATAGCACTTTCTCTTTTAAAATTCTCAACGTCTCTCAACATAATTTGATTGGATATTTGAAGATCAATAACAAAAGTTTGCAATTCTGATATATTGGAGCTCAATGTCATATTCTCGTATATTTGTTTCTGCAAATTTTCTTGAAGTATTGCCTTCTCATTGTTTGTTTGAATCAACAAATACTCCAATACTCATGTTCGCTTCATTGCTTAATATATCCCGTATTGGCTCAACTTTTGACAGTATCCCAACAATCCACTATGTCCATTACACACAAAATTCAATAATTGGTCAGTAGTTTGAAAGTCCAGAAAACATCCTGTACTTGGATCTTTGGAATAAATTGATCCAACTATCCACAAATCAATATTTCTACAATTTTTTTCTCTAAGTTCTTTCTTACAAGTCTCATTAATCTAACCAGACCATTGCATACATGAGAGATCCAAGTATCGATTGATATAGATACTCTCTCATCTGCTCCTCTTCCTGCTTGGTCTGAGGACATTGTTGGTCCTTCGACAATCATAGACCTGGATCCATCGGTAAGTGAGATAATTTACAATTAATTAGATTACATCTAATAAGAACATTGTGAAGATACCTTTGTTGAGTAATAAAAATCAACCGTCTCATTCTGTCTCTATGGATTTGAATGCCATACAGTAGTGAGCTTCATCTTGATCTTAAAGACCCATTTGTAATCGATAAGATTACAGCCAACAGAAGCTTCGACTAGTGACCATGTCTGGTTCTTGATCAGAGAGAAATATTCTCTATCCATCACTTATCTCCAGAGATCAGAGTGACTGGCTAAGTGCCTTTTAAATAGTTGTCGGTTCCTGCATCAAAAGACAAGCAGACTCAAGAATATACCTCATGGGCTATCTGCGCACTCAATTCGATCTTCTTGGAGAAAATGTCAGCTGATGATCCATTCCTTGGATTTGTCACTACCGAGTAACAGCGACATGTTCGTCTAACTCACTATTGGGTAGTCAATTGACTATGGGTACGCTTGAGCCAGAGGCTCGAATTGTCGTGTCGGAGGCAAGCGTCGAAGGTTCATTTGGAACTTTGCCCTTGCCTTTGAAGTCATTGAACTGATCCTCGATAAAGGCTATATCCCTGATGAATAAAATCTATTGGGTATCGTGCATACATCTTGTAAGTATTGTCAAAGGAAGTATATCCGATAAGGATGGTCTTGGGACCTTGGAAGTCGAACTTCTTCCTTGTCTCCTTTGGGATCTATGTGTAGTAGGCGATGCATCTGAATACTCAAAGGTTCTTCAATGAAGGCTTAGATGATGTCCAAACCTCATGTGGTGTGTTACCTGAGAGGGCCTTGGTCGAACATCTATTTAGAATGTATGCTACAATGGAGACAACTTCATCCTAGAAGCTCTTCGGCAAAGATGCATGTGCTTGCATGCATTTGGCTGACACGACCAGAGTACGATTCTTCCTCTCGGCTAAGCCATTCGACTAAGGTGAATAAGGAGTGATAAAATGTTGTTCAATGCCTTGGCTCTAGCAGTACTCCTTGAATTTGATAGAGATGTACTCTCCACCAATGTCAAACCTCAAGGCCTTGATTGTCTGACCAGTTTCTTTCTCTGCATGCTCCATGAAGATTCTGAAGCAATTGAAAGCTTCTGATTTCTTCTTGATAAAGTACACCATAGTTCTCCTGGAAAATTCATCAATAAAAGTGATGAAATACTTTGCATCCTTCAATGAAGGATTTTGCATTGGGCCACAAATGTCTGTATGTACAACATCTAATAATCCTCTACCAATATGCTGATGGCTTGATCTAAATGGTTTCCTAGCCTATCTACCAACTAGACAGTATTGACAGACATGTAGTTCGACTTTCCTATCTGGATAGTCGAGATCAAGAACAATGGATTGCTTAGACATTTGTAATACAGAAACATGATTCAAATGACCAAGTCTATAATGCCAAAGTAAACTTTTATTGATTTGCATAGAAGTATTAAGAACTTGACTAGAGGCGGATAAGCGATGACTTAATCCGTACAAGTATCCATGTGTTACGGCCATATTTCGCTAAGGACATGGAATAGTCCTAATATGGTAGGTCGGCTGGCCCTCCAATGTTCGAGATTATTGGTCATGCCTAGATTTTGTTTCATGTCGAGGCCTGTTGGTGACTAATGACCTTGAGAGGAACCAAACATTGTAATTGAGACATATGGAGTAGTGCATGTATGTGTGACTGATATAGGCAAGAGGAATGCATGAAGAGCTTTGACCTATTTTTAGGTTACCTGCATGGGGATTGCATGGGTTCATGCACAGGATCCTACTCTCTATATATTGAGCTAGAGATTATTTCATTGACGACTTGGTCTAGGTTACCTGTTGAGCTCTTCTCCTCTTGCTATCACATGGCATGGCTTGGGGCTAGATCTAGGAGGGATCTTGTAAGATAAAAGAGCCTTCTAGCAAGAGCACGCTAGAGAGAGAAAGTCAAGAAGCAAAGGGAAAATCTGAAACTGAGTACACACTCTTAGTCCCAAAGGGCTGGGTACCTGCCTAGTTGGCCTCTCCATGAGCTTGCCACTTAGCACTTGCTATCCCGAGCTCGCCCACCAGTGGCTACCCCTCGGACCCCACTGGGCCCATTACTAGACTCGGGGTACCACGTGGCCTTAATTGTGTACCTGACCCCTCGGCTATTACTTATACTGGTAGCACTGCAAGTCCACTAGCCACGTCCCCTGAAACCCTCCTAACCAGTGATGACAACTGGCCGGGTCCCACCTAGCATGGAAGGCTACTCCTTACGGTACTACTGATGCCCTAACACACTTCCCCCCCTTAAAAGCTTTCGGCCTCGAAAGTTACTTTAGGAAGGTAGGATATCTCTTTCGAAGAACATCGGCTCTCTCCCAGGTAGCCCCCTCGACTGTCTGATCCCTCCACTTCACGAGATACTCCTTGTAGATCGTATGCCTTCACCTACGATCCCGTGTATCCAGAATTTCTTCTGGCTCATGTGGCAAAGACCTCAATTCCTCACAGGGTACCTGGTGGAAAATCACCCTAATCTCCATCCCTGAGCACTCTCTTCAGTCTACTGACATGGAAGACTGGGTGCACCTTGGACCCTTTTGGCAAAGCCAATTTATAAGTCGAGTCTCCAACCCTCTTTAGTACCGCAAATGGTCCACAATATCGAGGAGATAACTTTGGCCACTTACCTGTCCGCAAAGTTTCAGGTTTCTTTGGAACTCGCAAAAAAACTTCATCTCCTTCTTTAAAGGCTACTATTCTACGGTTTTTATCCGCATAATGTCGAGATCGTGCTTGCGCCTGTCGGACATTCTCTTTAGCAACCTTTAACATTTCAAACATGTTTTGGAGAAAATCCTTGACCGTTTGTATCTGCTCTCTCTCTCTCGAGTCCCACTGCCATTGGGGCTTGAGGTTGATACCCATACATCAGCATGAATGGACTATACCCAGTGGTATCATGCTTTGAGCTATTATAGGCAAACTCCAACAATGGAAGATATTCTTTCCAGTTAGATTGTTTCCTACTCACATAAGCTCTCAACATATCTTCTAGGACTTGGTTGACTCTTTCTGTTTGACCATCCGTCTGTGGGTGGTCAAAAGTACCCATTTTTAGCTTAGTTTCTAATTTAAGAAACACCTCTCGTCAAAAATTGCTGGTAAACTTAGGATCTCTATCACTAACCATACTTGATGGAAGTCCATAGAGCCTATAAATATTTTCTATGAAGAGCCTAGCTAACTCAGGCGCTCTCACTGTAGTCTTAGTTGGGATAAACCTGACCATTTTCGTAAACCTATCCATTATTATTACCGAAATTGAATTGTGGCCTCGATTCGTCTTAGGTAAACTTATAATAAAATCCATACTCATACTTTCCCACTTGCCATCGGGTATCTCTAATGGCTGTAGGAGGCCACCTATCTTAAGGCATTCCGCCTTATTGGCCTAGCACTTATGGCATTTCAATACGTACTCTTGGATGTCTCTACTCATGCTAGGCCAGTAAAATTCCTTCTTTGCTAAGGCATACGGCTTTCTAATACTCGGATGCCCCGCACTAGGACTATCATGACTTTCTTCTAAGATTTGGCGCCTAAAATCACCGTCCCTAGGTATGCAAACTCTACCCTTGTAAAGAAGGTACCCATCCTCAATGGAAAAGTTCTTCCATCGTTGGTCACTATTTCTTTCCTCGGTTGGCTCGGCCGAGCCACCCAGTGACTCTTGTTCGCTATTTCTTTTTGTGGTTGGTCCTTGCCGACCACCCGACGAATCCTGTGCAACAGCGACAGTTGTATTTCTTTGAAGTACTTTCTTGCCACACGTGCATAGTGAGAATCTTTCACGCACGTATTTCTCAATGACTCCAAAAAGTCATTGTGGAAGACCGTAAAACTAAGTGCATGCAACTCTGGTCTTCTACCAAGAAGCATCTGCTAGAACATTGTAGCGTCTCTTCTTATAGCGAAGCTGATAGTCAAACTCCTGGAGCAACTCGGCCCAGTGAGCTTTGCGACCCTTCAACTCGCCCTGTGAAGACAACCATTTGATACTCTCATGATCAAAGACTATCTCAAAACTTGTCCCATACAAGTAGTGTCCACTTTTTGAGGGCATAAACTATAGCATACAGCTCCTTCTCATAGGTGGAATAATTATCTTGAGCCGCATCCAATTTCTTACTCTCAAATGCCAATGGGTGTCCGTTCTGCAATAGAACCGCACCAATAGCCTCTTCATTGGCATCTGTGTCTCAACCACAAATGGCTGAGTAGGATCGGGTAATCTTAAGACGAGATGCAGCTCTTGCACATTTCAACCTTTCAAAGCTTCTTTGCTGGGCCTCCCCCCACGAAAAAGCTTTGCCTTTACCTCTTAGCAAATCTGTCATCGGAGTTGCTAACTTGGCGTAATCTTGGATGAACTTCCGATAATACCCAGCAAGACCTAGGAAGATTTGCAACTCTTCCAAATCACTAGGCAGTCGCCAATGTAAATGGCAGCCACTTCATCAGAATCCATACTGATTCTCTCATCCGTGATCACATGCCCCAAGTACTTTACCTTCTCTATGGAAAATTCAAATTTTTCCTTCTTAGCGAAAAGGAACTTCTTTCTTAGTAGTTGGAAGACCTTTTTAAGGTGTTCCAAGTGCAATTGCTCAGTTTCGCTAAAGACGAGAATATCATCTAAGAAAACTAACACAAAGTTGCCCAAATAGGGCCTTAGCACACTATTCATAAGCCTCATGAACGTGGCTGGAGCATTGGTTAACCCAAAGGGAAGAACCAAAATCTCAAAGTGTCCTGACCGAGTTCGGAAAGCCGTCTTAAGGGCATCACCTGCACGGATCCGAACCTGATGATATCCCGATCTTAAATTAATTTTAGTAAAAAGTTTCACTTTTAATAAGTGATCAAAGAGATCATCTATCCTGGAAAGAGGATATCTATCCTTTACCGTGACCTTATTCAGGGCATGATAATCAACACACATGCGCATCGATCCATCTTTTTTCTTAACTAAAAGGATCGGTGCAGCCCATGGTGACTTACTTGGCTTAATAAAGCCCTTCTTCAGGTAATCTTTGAGCTGCGGCTCGACTTCCTAAAGCTCTTTGTGACTCATCCTATATGGTGGTTTACGGATAGGTAGAGTTCCTGGAATTAACTCTATAGGATGGTCCACCTCCCTGGCAGGTGGAAGCCCGTCAGGTAAATCTTCAGGAAATACATTCCGAAACTCGCTGAGCAGTTTTTTAACAGAGCTTTCTTTGTTATGCTCTACTTTACTCTTTCTAGTCTCTAGTCTGTCTAGGCTTTCTTTAAATGCTAAGGCATTAATACTAGAATCTAAAGTAGAAGCAATACTGAAGGAAAAACAGATATTGAATCAGAATGCAAAGAACAGAGAAATGCCTGATCAACGGCTTCAGCACGAAGAAGTCTCCTCAGCTCCACTGCTGTTATCAAGGGTGCCTCCGGTATACCAAGTTCATTGTATAATTTAATATCTTTGCCATTATGTTCAAATGCAATATAGCCCTCCTAGTAATTTCTTATCACAGACAATCCCAAATCATATAACCACTACTTACCTAGGATGATGTCCGCTATAGCTAACTTGATAACCTGAAAATCCAGGCTATCTTCATACGAATCGTCAAGGGTACCTGACGAATGGCGGAGTCCCAGACGTTTTTCCGTTGGTCATCAGCCATGGAAACAACGTATCTTCGGTCACCAATAGTGGTCGTGAGCCCTAACTTCTTTACCAACGAATAGTTGATACAGTTATGGCTTGCTCTGTCATCGACGAGAATACAAACTCTACGACCACCAAGCATCCCATGTAGTCGAAACAAGGTATGCCTCTCGACACTAGGGTCACGAACAGGATTGTGTCTGCTGATCAAAACTCACCTCAATGGTGCGTAATTTCTTCTCCTGTCCTCCCTTTTGACCACTAGGTCCTTGAGAGCCATCCTTCTTTTCTCCTTCTTGCCTTCTAGCAAGAAGTGGACACTAGAATCGAGAGTGGTCGCTTACAAGATAATTAAAGCACAATTTTTCTTTTTTAGCTTTTTCAAGCTCAGCAGGTGATAATTTAATTTTTTTTGCTTTCACAAATTTATTCTTACTGAGCTTTCTCTTACCCTTAGAGGTGGTAGTCTCTGAGGGTTCTGTTGTTGCGGACTTACCCTTATGGTCTCTTTCAAGGAGATTGTCATACATATGGGCATACTTAACTGCCTCCTCGAAAGTTTGAGGTTGCCGAGGTATGACCTCTTTTGCGAACTCTGTGACCAAGCCCCTTAAAAATCCTCTCCTCTTGTGATAATCATTTATGGGGAGTCTGAGCATGGCCTCTCTATAATTGGACAGATATTGGGTAAGGGTGTGGTTTTCCATCCGACACTCTTCCCAAAGCCGCCAATTACGATCTTCCTCTTTCTCGGGAAGATGTTCCTTTTGAAAGAGAGTCTTAAATTCTTCCCAAGTCTTGGGCCGGTTGCCGTCCTTGGATAACGACATCCACTACTTGGAAGACTTACCTCTCAGAAACAACCCTGTTTCTGTAGGTCTTAAATGATCAGGGGTGCTTGTGAGATTATTAATCTGCAGCAGACAGAAACATGTAAACTGCTATTGCAGATGATGGGTTGAACATTTGGAAGCTTGCATGTAAGAAGAAAAAGTGTGAGTTGATCTGTCAATGGCTTCAGTTCGTTTCAGCCTGGAAACAGTCCTGTTCTCTGGAGATGCCACATGATAGTGTAGAAACGCGTTTTTTGGAACCTGATTGGCAGCTGTGGTAGAGTCGATGCTAGCTTATTATGTGAGAGCAAATTCTGTGAGCTTGGAAGCCGCAGGTAGGATCTGGAGTTTTGTTTCTGAAGCCTTGTTGGAACAGGGCAATCCCTCGCTTCTTCAGTGACAGATCTGTGACTGTTAGAAACCTCTTTCTCTCCCTTAGAAGGTCGCGTTTGGGGGACGTTGATCAAGGTGAGAGGTGGCTGCAAAAGAGGAGTAGAGGGCCGACCCACCATCGCGATGTACCTGTTGTGATGAAACGGCTGCAATATGTGGGATGGGTCGTGGAACCCTTAGGGTTTAGTTTGAGGTTTTGAGTTCTCTTAAAGAACTTTTTCCTAAGTATAGGCCTTTACTTATCTTTTGCATGAGGTTTGTGGTTAACCTGTTGTTTTTCTGCGGATGCATGAGTAGGGTGGGCCTGACCCTGTCGCATGTCTATCAGTTAGTTCACTGAGTAGTGCATGCCGGTAACTTTGTGATTGCATTGATGTCATAGTTTTTGTTTTGCAAAGGGTTTTGGTGCATTTTGTCGAATGCATGGCTTTATACAACGGGTTGGTTGTTGCATAGCCTGGTCTTTGCAAGTTTAGTTGTGATCAATGCGGTGGTCGATGCGGTAATTTTTTTTCAATCAAAACATATGCTTTCTTTTATGTTTTATTATAGAAGATGGATTAGAGTTAATAATGAATGGAAGGCGTTAGATCAAGACTTTACAGTGAACCATCATGAGCAAATGCAAATAGAGGTGAAGCAAAATGGGGTTGTTATTGCGACAATTGAAGTGGAGGAGGACTAGAGTTTGAAATATATATGATCGAACTTACAATGCTCCAATTTGACATCCCTCAAAACTATGGTTTTCTAGTAAATGGAAGAATGGTACGTTTTTGTATTTGAATAGTCTGTTATGTAATTGTTAGCCTGTTATTTATTAACAATGATTTATTGATAGACTATATTTGCAATGTAAATGCAGATCAGAGCAAGGCAAGAAGATCATATTCCATGCAAAGATTTAATGTCAAGCATAGAAATTGTCGAAACAGAATAAAGCTTTGATGGATCAGTAAATTTACAATATTGGTGAGCTTAACTTTCTTTGTTAAATTTTAGATTGTTAACTTTTGGCTCCTTTTAGATTAACCTACATTGTTTATTGAAAAATGTAATTCCATTGTTTTCATGTGCTGGTTCAAGGAAAGTGTAATGGTTATACAGTTACATCTTTCTAAAGATGGAAATAGCAACAAAAGTATATCAAATAATCGAAATAGCAACAACCAAATATCAAAAGACTCAAAAGGGTCATCATTTGTACACATTGAATGTAAATTTTTGAAGTACATATTTCTGTATTGGCCTTTCAATAAGACCATCTATCTATTTCTCTATATAAATTTCTTTTCCATCGGCTCTTTCAAGTGCAAGCTCCCCAGCTTCTTGTTCCATTGTCACCAATGTTGAATTAGTGAGGAAAATCTTAATCATCTCTCGTCGAAATTCAAATATGTCATTTTGTGTGAATTTTGGACAGATGAACTACAAATCATCAACAATAAATAAGTTAGACGAATACACAAAAATAAAAAATCATATAAATAAAATTAGTTTACATCCAAACTCAAATTACCTGACGTATATCAACATTTTCACCTTGGCTAATGAACCACTCCATAAAGCACTTTACATTTTTAATGGCATACCAGCCACAACTGAATGAGTCAACTTGCTGAGAGGACTGAGAATCAAAATTGAGAATGTTAGTTTCACATTTTTTATATGGCAATTTGCATCACGAAAAAAGTAACCGAAAAATTGGTTACATGTGTGTCTATTATCTCTATGTGCTTTGCTACACATAGGGCCTTCATTGGAAAATATATAATCGTGCTTTTGTACATCTCAATGTCGACATTGAGGTGTGTTGATCTCAAAGAGTTCATTCTCAGCCATTAGAAGAAATATGGGCTCAAAATGGGCCCTTTAAGAAATTTCACTTTAGAGAGAGGTTACATAGAGAGAGATTGAAAACCGGTAACTTCTGGTCGCCGTTTTTTCGAGTTTTCGGCCTTGCTCAACGTTTAACTAGTATGGTTAACTTCAAACAATAGTTAGTTAAGCATGAGATGTATTAACTTCTCTTCATGCTCATTCCGAAATTCGGGACTAGAGCTTTAAGACTGAAAATCTTGGTGTGCTCAATGCCAAAATTGAAGCGGGAGAGGCAGAACTATTGAAATCATTGTATGCTTATAGTAAAATATGAGGCGGGACGAATTTTTTAATATGACATAAACATTACAAAAGTAAGGAATGCTAGATCTATTCATATTGATTTACTGTAGTTTGATTCATTTACATGATTGTAGCTTTAACAATGGCAATGTTCCATTTGCATGTTGCTCTTCCGATGGAATGCACTCCAATTATTAAGAAAAATGCGAAAGTTGTAAAGAATGTTGCTGCAATAGTTAGAGAATTGAGAATGAATAATCATATAAATATAGATTTGTGAGTGGATGGATAGCAGATTACTTGGATATTGTCAAAGGTTACGTGATATTGGAATGCATAGCATATCCTGTCTTAATCAACAATTACAGTTTGCTAATCATCATTTCAAAGTACAAATCAACAATTGCTTCATTATGTGCAACACACTAGTGCTAAAAACAATGCACTCAAGATTGCTATGTCGGAGTTGACTGCCACTGTCACTACTCTTCGGGGATCAAATCAAGAAATGTTAGAATCCATGGAAAAGTTGCAAACTGAGAGTTTAAAATCTGCTGTTGATATAAAAATCATCAATAAGGCAATGATGAAGAGGAAAAGAAAGAGAGTACCGATGAAGAATATTGATGACTTATCTACACATAGCGACAATCAGAAAAAAAGAATTCGAACATTCAAGTATGTTGTCATATAAACTCTTTATTTGATTTGTATATGTCATTTAAGTTTGATTTGCACTTGATAACATGAATTATTTATTTATTAAACATAATTTGAGTTTCATATGTTTGTTGCAGATCATATTTGGTGGCAAATAACTATTTAACAGATCGTTCATGCATTGGGTCACCTTTAAGTCATGTTTTAGCAAGAAAGTCAGTAAAGGAAATGATAAAAAATGTTCAGTTTGAAAAAATGAAAAATGAAATTGTAGAGAGGTTCAATCATACTTGGATGCGAATGTGATACAAGGTGCATGTGATGTATCTGGAATTAGCATAAATGCTTATTCTACCTTTTTTAGAATAGTTAAAGAAGCTTTTCCCCAAGTGATGGTGGAGAAAATTTATCTTCCGCGTCCATATCAAATAAGATTAGCTAGAAAGTTTTATAATGACGAAATGTTCAAAGTAGTTGGCCAACCACTTGATATAACTGAATTATACAAATCTAAATATGGTGAGCTCAATTACAATGATTGCAATAATATTTTCCTTGATATTGAAAATGTTCTAAAATACATTATTCAATTCTATAAACTAGACGAACATCAAGTAAATGAAAAATTCATTATTGTAATAAAATTGGATAAATCTGAAATCATCAAGGGTCAGAAGCTGGAACGAGTGAATGTCACTTTGATGAACAAAATTTCAGATACAAATGATCCAACATTTAGTGTTCAATAGGAAAATCACATATGCTGGTTGGCAGCATTCCAGGTATAAATTTCTATTTTCATTTAGAATACCTTTACTAACAATTCATACCTTGCCAGTTTTTATTGACATGTCATGCATTACTTGTTTCTCTACAGGTCTTGAAAGAGGGCCATAAAATACTTTCATGGATATTTTCAAAAACAAATTATGGCAAGATTATAAGGAGACATTTGGAGGGTGAGAAATTTACAGTCGAAAACCATGGAAGTTTTCAGATTCAATGACACCTTGCAAGGGATTTGAAAATATTAAAATGTATGTATAATGTCTCTCATGGGGCAACATCAAAGCATCCATGTCTTTATTGCATGAAGGATTGCTACAATATGAATTTGGGACGATCAACAAACATTGGCCCAACACGAGAAGCTGAAGATCCAAATATGAAAAGTGTTCTGCCAATTCCATTAAAATATATTCACATGTGTACATTGCATGCTGAGGTTCATATTATTGAAAAACTTATTTACTTGCATATTCTACTAGCATGGAATCATAAACCGGAGTCTGTGGCTAAAGCAGCTATTAGGAGGTTGGAAATTAGTTCCATCAAATGCAGGACTACATAAAGAGAATGTCACGATTGAAAAAAGTGACAGACTCTCCGAAAAAAAAAAAGGAAACGTTCCTAATAAGCCATCAATTGGAGGTGCTAAAGTAAGAAGATTCTTATCCAATCACACATGCAAAAAATCAAGTGTCAGATATAAAATTTGGAGAAAATTTGTTCAAGCCACACAAACACTGGAAGAAAGTAATCGAGTGAAAAAGGGACAAGTGTGGAGCAACTTAGACAAACTCATAGGTGTAATCAGGAAAGAAAACCTATCATTAGAAGATATGAGGACTTTGCAAAATCATTGCACCACATTTGTAAAATCTGTATATGATTGTTGGGGAAAAGACAACGTTACTCATTACATGGTGCTAATCTATATCATTATTTGGTACTTTTCTCATTCAGGCTTATATTTTTTTCTACTGATGTAACTAATCAAAACTATTGTTTGCAGCACATCCTTCTTCATCATGCAACTAATTTTGCGAAAGAATATGGGAGCTTAAGTATTTGGTCATCACAAGGCATGGAAAAATCTCATTGGCAAGCAAGGGGAGTATTTCATAGAGTAACAAACCATGGAGACACTATTCAAGAAATAAATATTTAGTTGAACTTTTTCAGTGGTTTTATAGAAGAGCACAATTTAGATATCAAGCTAAAAACTCGCCAAGTATTACGATATTTCGAAAGGCATTCAAATTCATTACGAAAGAGAAATCCTTGTAATATATCAAAAATCTATTACAGAAAATTATTTAATTATTATCATCATCCTCTTCAAAATTCAGACGGATGGTATTGTCATGAAGGAATAATCTCCATTCATATGGATCCAAAAATTCTAGATTTTTTCTCTTGCTCATATCAATGTAACCCGAATAAAGGGCCATTGTAGATGATCTTTTTGTAGTCTCATTGGGAGTATAACCCAATATCTTAATAGCCAAATTTCTTTTCACAAAAATTATTTTATATGTTCCTCTTGCGTACTTATGGCCTGCCAAACAAACTGATAATGATTTGATGGCCATAATGACAGTGGTTGCATATGGATTAAAAGATGAACGATATATACAAATCTCATTATTTCGAAAGTGTTTCAAATAATGAGATAGAGACACATCTTTTCTCCCGGTAGATACACCACGGACGTCTCCATGTCTCATACCGAAGGCATCTATTTCAATAGCATCTTGTAAACCAGAAAAGAAAATAAATTTAGAATTATATATAACGCTGCAAACTCAATAAGAAAACTGAACAATATCAATAACAATATAACATCAATGTACCAGATCATAATCATCGTAATCAACGACATTTGCTCTACTAGTGTCATGTCCTCCAATGGCCTCTACATTTCCGGAGGGGATATATCTAGGCCTTGGGGGATATTTTTTTTGGAATTCCAAAAATTCCTCCTCTGTAGGCAAAGATTTTTCATAGGCTTTAGATTTTTCAATCATGGCCTCCAAGGCCTCATTGCCAGATTTCCAATTGCCATCTTTATCATAATCTATTTCACTTTCAAGGTCATCATATGAGTAATCAACAATGTCCAAAAATTTCAGATAAATTTTGAGCAAAAATTGAGAGGATTCATCCTCTCTCAAATTCAAAACATCTTCTATATCATTAAATAAAATATAACTTTCATTATTTATAAAATATAAGGGAACATCAAATAGAGTTAATTGATTAACAGGAGTTGCAGATGGAAGAGAATCAGAGAGGATTATAGAATAAGAAAGATTTTTTTGATAATCTGAAGCCATAGATGCTTCAGATTCAACCCCTATATCAGCATCTGCATCATCTACATCAACTGGAGCAGGTGCAGATCTAGACAATCTATTGCTCCTGATCTCGACTATCCTCGCGAAAAAGTCGAGTTACTTGTTTGTCAAGACTGTCTAGTTGGTAAACAGACTAGGAAACCATTTAAATCAAGCCATCAGCACATTGCTAGAGGATTGCTAGATGTACATTCAGATATTTGTGGCCCGATGAAAAATCCTTCACTTAAGGATGCCAAGTATTTTATAACCTTTATTGATGAATTTTCCAGAAGGACCATGGTGTATTTTATAAAGAAGAAATTAGAAGCCTTCAACTGCTTCAGAATCTTCAAGGAGCGTGCAAAGAAGGAGACTGGAAGGACGATCAAGGCTCTCAAGTCAGACAACAGTGATATCTCTATCGAGTTTAAGGAGTACTGTCAAAGCCAAGGCATTGAGCAGCAATTCATCACTCCTTACAGTTCTCACTCTAATGGCTTAGTTGAGGGGAAGAACCGTACTCTGGTCGAATCTACTAAATGTATGCTATCGCATGCATCGTTGCCTAATAAATTCTGGGCTGAAGCTATATCCACTGCAGCTTACATCCAGAACAGGTGCTCGACCAAGGCCCTCTCAGACAAGACACCCCACGAGGTGTGGACAGGCTCCAAGCCTTCTTTGAAGAACCTAAGAGTGTTCGGGTGCATTGCCTACGCGCAGATCCCAAAAGACACAAGGAAGAAATTGGACTTCCAAGGTCTCAAAACCATCCTGATCGGATATACTTCGTCTGATAACACCTACAATCTGTATGATTTTGATATCTAACAAATCTTGTATAGTCGGGATACAATCTTTATCGAGGATCAGTTCGTCAACCTCAAAGGCAAGGATATTGCTCAAGAAGAACCTACATCCCCTGCCATTGACACGACAGTCCGAGCTTCTGGCTCAGGCGTGTCTATTGTCGACCCACTTCAAGAAAATGAATGAGATGAAGATGTTGCTGCTACCCAGCAACAAGTCTTAGGAGCGGTTCATCAGTCGAATCCTCCCAAAAGATCAAGTTGAGTGCGCACACAACCCACAAGGTATATTCTTGAGTTTGTTTGTCTCTTAATGCAGGAACCGACGACAGTCGAAGAGGCACTTGGCCAACCAGACTCTGATCTCTGGAGAGAAGCCATGGACAGAGAGTATTCCTCTCTGATCAAGAATCAGACATGGTCGTTAGTCGAAACTCCTATTGGTTGCAATATTATTGATTGCAAATGATCTCTAAGATCAAATATAATGCCAACGGAGCAATTGATCGAAGGAAGGCTAGACAAGTAGCACGAGGACCAGATCCCGAATGTCGACTATAGTGAGACTTTTAGTCCAATCGTCAAACATTCGTCGATCCGAATGCTCTTGTCTTATGCTACAGTTGCCGACCTCGAAGTACATCAACTTATATACAAACGGTCTATCTAAACTGAGTAATACAAGAAGATATCTACATGATCCAGCCCAAAGGATACGTTTAGGAAGGCATGAAGAATCATGTCTGTAAACTCCACAAAGCACTGTACGACTTGAAACAGTCTGTCAGAGCTTGGTTTCAGAGGATCAACACATTCCTCATTGAACAAGGATTCAAACCAAGCACTGTTGGTTGTAACGTTTATTCAAGGTCAGTGCAACAATCCTTCATTATCATCACCTTGTACGTTGATGATACGTTGCTCTTCAGCAACAATACCAAAATGGTCAAGGATGCAAAACAGATGTTGTTCTTAGAATTCAACATGACTGATCTGGACAAAGCTCACTTCTGTCTTGGAATTCAAATCCACAGAGACAGAGCAAATCGACTGATTTACATCACTCAACAAAGGTATCTTCACAATGTTCTTAACAGATACAATTTGATGAATTGTAAATTAGCTCACTCACCAATGGATCCAGGCCTGCATTTGTCGAAGGACCAATGTCCCCAGACCAAGCAGAAAGAGGAGCAGATGAGAGAATATCCGTATTGATCGATACTTGGATCTCTCATGTACACAATGGTCTGTACAAGACCAGATATCTCTTTTGTTGTAAGCTCACTCAGCCAATATATGGCTAATCCTGACATTACCCATTGGAAGGCTCATATTCGAGTCATGAGATATATTTGAGCTACCATGGACCAGTGCATCTGCTATGGAGATGTCAGCAATTACAATCTTCATCAGCTCAATGGCTATTCTGATGCAAGCTGGGGAGGAGATACAGACAATCGTAAATCCACATCTGGATTTACATTCTTCTTCAACGATGGTCCTATTTCATGGAATAGTCGTAAGCAAACCTCTATCGCACTTTCTTCTACTGAAGCAGAATACATTGCTGCTTCTCAATCTATTAAGAAAGCGTTTTGGTTGAGAAATTTGTTGTCAGACATCAATCTGTATCAGTACAACCCCACAATTTTGTTTTGTTAGAAATCAATGATAACTCCATTGTTACTGTTTACGATGCACATTAATGTTGACAGCTGTGACCAATTGTCAATAGCCATAGGCTAGTCTATTAGTCTACTCGTAGGTTTTCTCTCTCTATCAGGGTTCAGGGTTTATTTGTACATTTTACATTCTGTATGATGTAGTGTGATAGAGTGACAGTGCGTGTTCTTCTTATGCCTTCTTGTGGTGATTGCTTATGGTGAATGCTTGATGTTGCATATCTAATTATTAACATGGTATTAGAGCAGCGATAGTCCTGCATGCCTGATCAGTGGATATAGCTTCTCACAGACTCCGCAACGAAGTGAGAAAGTCCTTTACGGGAGGTGAAAGCTTGGAGAGACAAAAACGGCTGGAATCTTACCCTAAGGCCATCCGTAAGAGTGACCCACTTTTCGCATCATCACCAACGTTCACTTCAGCACTGGCTGACATCGCACCATGTTTACGCTCACTCCATGCAGTTGCGCCAACAGATTGGACATCGATTGCAGCCACCCATAATCTCCTATAGACAACAAATCCACTCTGTACTTTCACATCTGCACACCTGTAATATTATGTATATATACATATTCTGGACACCATTTAGATAATGATCAGATGATAAAATGAGTGAAGAAGAGACTAAGAGAAGAGGTTCCATTCCTCATTACAGACCAAAAAAAAAAAAGCTTCGTAGGGCACGCGGTTTCGTTTGCTATTGTATTGTGCTTTGCCGCATTAACTTGTATACATGATATACTTAATCTGATACAGCTCTTTGTTCTGCATTTTGATTTGTGTTAATATTGATATGCTTGTTCTTCATTTTGTCTGATCTTTCTAGTTGCTCTTTCTGGTAATAGACGATTAACTTTTAGTCTTGTCTTTCGCGAACAATTCGCGACTAATTATTTGAGCACAGTCTAGCTCTTCGCGACATATAATTTGTCTTGCAATTCGCGTCAAATTATTCATCTAGTGCTTCATCCATTAAATGTTTGGCTACGTAATCTAGAATGACTCTGATTTCTATCACTAAAGTTCTCTTCATTCTGATAGGCGTAGTCATGCTTACGGAGAGAGTCAAATGATTCATTCCGCTGTACACGAACATTTTCTGTTCGAGTTCGCTTCTCGTTGGTTTCTTGTTCGAGTTCATTTCTCGTTTGTGTGCATCATTTATTCTCCCCCTCTCTCCAACAAAAGGGAGCCAAAAAAATACTAGCAAAATACCCTAATTTCTCAGATGGAATGTCACTGGCATTAAAAAAATCAAGAAGTTTGTTATCTGAGGACATGGAGGAACTAGCCATATTGAGCCTGATATCGGTTCAACGCAACAGAATTGTATCGGTAGAGGACAGAACAGAGTGCGCGCGTTGATCCGATATCGCTAGGACAAGATTGAAATTTTCCACGAGAACACATCAGAAGTGGGTGATATTGATTCAGTGCGCCTGAATGAATCCGACCATGCAATGTCTGAGAACTCGCGCATTGATTCGATATCGTGAGATTGAAAGAAAACAAAAAGAGTTGTGAGTTCAGAATAAAAGATCACGGAATCAAAATATGGCAAGTGGTGCCCATACTTATAGCCAATTCCTATTGATCACAGCCATACATTTGTTAGGTAACGAATTGAGAAACACAGCCTATATTTATCCACCAATCAGAGTGAGACAAATTTGTACCTACGCCAGAATACATTAACTAGTCTATAACTAGATTCGACGAATCATCATAAGTCTAACCCTAGAATCAGTATCTCCACCGAAATATATTTAATATTCAATTAGTAGCCTCCTCGAATAATTATTAAACAAATAGTAAACAAATGATAAATGGATATAATTGAAAAACGTGTACGAAGAGAATTATTACAATCTCATGCTCTATTTAAGCAGAGTAAAGACGAGATTTTTTCTTTTGAGATATATTCAGAATATTTTCATTAGTCATGGAACAGTCACAAGCAATCTTTGATAGCTCTATCTTCTACAGAATCTGTGTATATCGTAGCCTCACAAGCTACAAAGGAAGCAATTTGGTTTAGAAACTTACATTCACATATCAGTCTGAATCAATATGCTCTTTGTGATAATCAAAGTGCCATTGCCTTGTCAACCAATCCTAGATTTCATTCTAGGAGTAAGTACATTGAACTCAAATATACTATGTCAGAAACAAAGTTCTCGACAAAGAGGTCAGATTGCAATATTGTCGAATGCAAGATATGACGGCAGATATTTTTTCTAAAGCATTAAGCTTGGATGCACACATAAAGTTTTGTGCAAAATTAAGTTTAAAGGTCAAGGCATTCATGGATTCAGATTATGAGGGAATGTTGGATTACTCTCCTTCCTACTAATTGACTAATCGATTTTTAAACCTCATCCAACTGTTTATCCAGTTCTACGGATTCTCCCGTGTTTTCCACAGTCTGTTGAAATACATGGAGTTTGACAACAGTGTCAAGAATTTTGTATTTTTTGCTTGTCAAGAATTGCGAGTAAAAATGCAGTGCCACATTTCTCACATTTTTCAAAGGTGCCTCAAATATTAAGAAAATGACGTTAGAAAAGACCTTCGCATTTTTCGCTTTCTCCTTGATGACAGTTACGTTCATTTCTGTAGAGTGACAATCACGTTCATTTATGCAGACAAATTGTTTACGGCCAAATGTCACCGCTTATCAGCAAGCAACTTCTGAGAAGAACTGGATGAATGCCAGCAAACTCTAGCCAATTGGTAGCCGCATTTGATGACCTAATTGCTTAGTATAAATAGTTGTTCATATTTCTACATTTTAACAATGCGTTGATCAAGATGATCAGATCAAGTATTGAATAGTTAGCTCTCTCTCAAGCCTGCAAGCTTGAACACTCTTGAGCATTCCAGCTCAGTTCTTTAGAGTTGATTAGATATTGTTATTGCATTTACTGCTTATCAGTAGTTGCGCTTAATTCAGACTTTTATTTTTAGTCACTCAAAAATAGCTTAGAGTACGCAGCTTCGATCCGCAAACTTGTTGTACTCATTTACATCTGTTTTCCTTTCATACTGAATCAATACTATTTTCTTATTGCGTTCAGCTTCATCTCAGAATGTATGCGTTTCTATAATTCTTCGCAACTGATTATTTGTTTGATAATTCAATGCTTAAGTGTTTGGCTACGTAATCACTATAGTACTAATGATTTCAAAGTTAGTTACATATAAAATCAAACATGATTTTTATCACTATTGTTTTGTTCGAAATTGATAGGCGTAGTCGTGCATAGAGAAAGAAGAAGATAGTTTATTTTGCTGCGCACAATAAGTTTTCTTTCTTGTTGTTCAAATTCTTTTTATTCGATTCTTTTAGACCTATCTTTTACACACCTCTGTCCAACACTTTCACAGTATCTAGACTGATTATTTAGAGACTATCTTATAACTCTCCCGTGAAACATGGAAAGCAATTAGAGTTTCAAGTTCTATATTCTCAGCTTGAATCTGTATTCTATTTCTGTTATAATTTTGGTCCAATATTTTGGCTTCCAACTGAAGGAGATTGTGCTCAGAGATGAGTTAATATATTGGCAATTTAGTGCTTTGCAAAAATTTCATATGTCAAGGCCGCAGGTAGGTCTCACACATTTTGTAGGTGTGAATCACGACGCTATATTGAATGATGAATGATGAGGTCATTTACTGAGATTCACCCACGATCCCTATTATTTTCATTCAAATGATAAGCTTAGACTAACTGGGCTAGGGACCAAGTGGGAGGGAGTTGACTCTCTTTACCCATTCCATGGTAATGTCCTGATCTGATAACTTCTTTTAAGTGACTTGAGAGCACTATAAGTAGGACAAATCAGATGCACTCTATGATTGATTATATAGGAGGGCCTGCAAAGTAGCAAATAGTTGCCCATTGTCCTTGATCTTAGTTAGCTGTTGTCGTGTATTCATAAATTTGATCTGTACTTTTGTTTGTGTGATGCTCTGCGTTTGATCTTCTTCATAACTAACGATTTGTAGAACCATACGTGGATCTTCTTTATAACTAATGATTTGTAGAACCATACTTGGATAAAGTATGAGTCTAACGTAAGTTTTGTCATGAGCAGCAATTTTTTGTCTTTAAAAGATGAGGCCTTTGATGGGCGTGTTGAACTAAATTCTCAAAGAACCATGAAAGGTGCAATTAGCTTGAAGCTGGCACATTGCTCAATCCTTTAAAAGGTTCCTTTGCAGTAACTACATTGTCCTATATGGACATTAGCTAGATTTGTACTTGCACTCCATGTAAATGGCCATCACTTTAGTGAGGACAGTTCACTATCATAAGCCAAAGCTGGAAGTACTTTATTGCAAGCCAAGGTGTTAACTTTCTTTAGATGTTGATAATATGAGATAAGATTTAATATTCGGGTGCAGTGCTTTTTATTTCAATTCAATCATAGGTACCATATCATTCTCAAACCTCAAACACATTATATAAGATTTTGACCTATTCAAGTGCTAATTCAAGTGTTGGTGGTTAGATATATAAATAAGTAGATGCAAGAGCATGTAAAAGCAACAATATCAATCAATTTCTTGTAAATAACAAGAGCTACTATTGTTTGTGACAAGATGGTGGTCACTGTTCGAGATGGCAAGCCCTTCTTAATGGACATGATAATAAGGAATGTATTAACATTGATAAAACCAAAAGGTGGGAGCTTAGTTCTTTAATATAATGATCGGACAAGTCATTATTTAATTTTATCATTATGATTTTTTTACTAAATGATACAGTTGTGTATCTCTAGTGATCATTATAACACCAAAGCCTACTACGCAAAGCCTATGGTAGGCCTATGTGGCTTGCCATGTGGCAAAACCCCAAGCCTGCATGATGGTTGCCTACATGACAGGCCATAGTGAGGCGACCTCCGGCCACATTCGATCTCTGATTTGTGGGAGAGAGGTCCCATTCTTGCAAAAATAAAGAGGCCCCATCCTCGAGCCCCACAAAAAAATTTGGGGGGGGGGGGGGGGGGTTGGAGGAGTGGGGGGAAGAAGGGGAGGATTGAGCCTCCCCACAAATTTTTTTTTTTTTGGGTCATGGGGGAGATGGCTACATTCCCCCACCACCATCTCCCTTCATTTTTTGGGGGGAGGGAGGTGGGCCTTGGCACAACCCCCTTTACATTTTCCACTCTCTCGGCAACATGGAGGGGCACGCGCCATGTGTCATCTTGCAAAAAATATTGAAAATAGAATGAATGTTGTGCCACAGACCACGAGGAGGGGGAGGATGGCTAAGTAGATCATCACTCGCCTGCTATGAGCATCATCCACATGTCTCGACCACAAGTCGCCACCCAAATCGTCCCCGTCAATGACGGGCAAAACGATGGGCATACCCTCACTCCACCCACCCTATGTGTTCACCCTTCCCTTGTCGACCTGCCCAGAAAAATGCCATCAGCGAGCAAACCCACACTCCACCCCTCCCTCCCTCCCTTCCCTCCCTCTGATCCACCCAAAACGTCTCTCCCTCCCAAAAAAAATAAATTTGGCCAACCAAATTTCGGTCGTCATTAATTTCCATCCGCCTTTAAATGTATCTGTAGTTTGATTTGTTTATGGTCATACCATTGGCAGGACACAAATGCTATTGAAGATGCTCTGGAATATTGCAATACATTAGAGTTCATGCAGGAACTTCGCTTACTAAAGATTTGCACAGTAATATTTTGTAGCACAGAATGTCATAATAGCGCTAGGCTTCACGCTTCATACGATCAAATAATCTTGGTGTGTGTCAATTCAAATCTTGCAAGAATGGACTATTCAGTTGTAGATTGACTTTGGGGACCAAACTACTTAGCACATTACAATGAGATCTCATATAACATTACAGTGAGACCTCCTAATGCCTAAGGATTGGATTTGACGCCCAATCCGACCGACGAAATTGGATCCGACGGGATTGGATCTGACGATGAGATTGGATCCGAGGGATCGGATCTGACGACGAGATTGGATCCGAGAGATTACGGGATTCGATCCGACGGGATTGAATCCGAGGGATTGGATTGAACCGGGATTGGATCCGACAGGATTGGATCCGCGACATGATCGACGGGTCCCCGACGCCCAGATCCGACTCCCAGATCTCACGCCGACCACCCGTCAATGACCATCGGCTTTCCTCCTAAACCATCGGCCACCATCCAAACCATTCATTGAGGTGGATTTATATTGACCCTGAGTATATTTTTCAACCCAGAGTGAAATCCGACCCTTTGTATAATTTTGACCCTTTGTATTGTCAACTCGGAATTTTTCCAAAGACTCGAATTTTTCGGAAGACTCAAATTTTTCCGAGGGCTCAAATTTTTCATAAGACTCGAATTTTTCCGAAGATTCGAATTTTTTAGGGGACTCAAATTTTTCGTAAGACTCAAATTTTTCAGAAGACTCGAATTTTTCGAAAGACTCAACTTTTTTTTTTTTTTTTTTTCCGAAGACTCAACCGAAGACTCGATTTTTTCGAAAGACTCAAATTTTTTTGAAGACTTAAATTTTTTTTTAAGGACTCAAATTTTTTCAAAAACTCGATTTTTGGAACGACTCAAATTTTTTCGAAGACTCGAAGGATTCAAATTTTTCCAAGGACTCGAATTTTTCCAAAGACTCAAATTTTTCTAAAGGCTCGAATTTTTTTGAAGACTCAAAGTTTTTGAAAGACTCGATTTTTTTTTTCCAAAGACTCGAATTTTTCTAAGGGCTCGAATTTTTCCAAGAACTCAAATTTTTCCAAAGACTCGAATTTTTTCCAAAGACTAGAATGTTAGATATTCAAGATGAGAGATGTGCGAGATTGACCATCATCCAAATCATCGGCCGCCACCTAGTTGTTCGATCAATCCTAGCATCTTCTCCTAGCTAAGTATTCAACTTTGCTCCTTCAAATTGTCCTTCTACCTTAAATTGGATGAATATTTCTAGACCTTATTCCCTTATGAAGGTCGTGCTACAAATGAATTTTTTTTCATGTCTCTTATTTCTCTGTCCTAAAGCCTTACAACAACAACTACATTTAATGCTCCTTCATATCTAAGGCTTCAAATCACTTGGCTAAAGCTATATTGTTAGGACATTATCCCCAAAACATACGTTTTGCTATGAACTTTTTTTGCCAGATCACTATGCTCTTAAAGATTTGGAATATCGACAACATGATGGGAAACAACTAGTGTGGCTTGTTAAAGATGCATATTGATTGTTTCTTCTTACATCGAGACTGATTGTGCTCGGGAAAATCGGCAAAGTATGGGAATGGAACTGGCCGGTATCATAAAATATTTGACGGTTTTTTATTCAAGCATATATTCCTTTTTATGAGTAAAAGTTTTCAAAAACTTGAGAAGTTCAATAAAATGCAGGTTTTTTGAGGATAACTCAAATGAGGTTTCCCGAGCACTCATCTAGAATTGCTTAGTTGAATATGCTAGAATTCACCTTTGTATGGGATGAATTAGTTTTGTTTATTTAAGTCATGTACTTCTTTGGGATGGATGCATTTAAGCTCTTTCCAATAATTTGAGAAAGTCGGCAAAGTATAGGAATAAAACCGACCAATTTTTTCAAAAATAGATACCATAAAATATTTGACGATTTTTTATACAATCGTATAAACCTTTTTATGAGTTGAAAAATTCAAAAAACTAAGAATTTCTATCAAATGCATGTTTTTTTTAGGAGAACTCATCTCGAGCGCTGATTCTTTCAAATTGAATTTATGACGGTTTGGGATGAAGTATTTTTTGGAATTCTTTGATTTGTTTATCTTTAGTTGTGGATAAGCTCTAAATTCCTTCTTTTAAGTTTTATTTGGATAAACTCTAGACCATTTTATATTTTTATGTTGTCCACATATATAATAATAATAAATTATATACTGAAAGTTTATATGTTTCATGCTGCCAAAAGAATATTTGTAATAATAAAAAATTGAAAAATAGGCATATACGTTTTTTAAGGAGGAATATTAGAAATAAAATAATTTTAAATTTCTGGAACATGAGTCTCATGCGCCGCATGCGGGTCCTTGGTCAAATGTCCCAGCTTCGTGGCTCAGCGCGCTCTGAGGAGTATTTATTCATAAATTATTTAATTGTTAACTATTTATATTTAATAATTGATGGCTGAGAAATAGGACTTAATACTTGGTCGCCAGAAATATGGCGGCCCAGCGGATATTCGTCTTTGGAACCGCGGGTCATTGGCGGACAGCCGCCTGCATCCACTGGGCGGTACGCTGGAACCTAGCAGGTGCAGCGGAAACCCGACGGATCTGTCCTAACGTTGACCGGTCCGCCGTCGTCCATGGCAGAAGTCTGGAGTCTGAAGGGCGTCGGGGTCAGACTCCAGACACTTTAAGGTCCGGGCAACGGCATTGGGCCTTGGCCCTTAAACATTGGGCAACCTCCTTAAAGGAAGCAAAATAAATGATAAAAAATATTAAGACTAAACAAGATTAAAGATTTTCTTTTTTTTCTTTTTTTTCCTTTTTTTTCCTTTTTTCTTTCTTTTTCTTCTCTCAAAGATTCAAAAAATTGTATGTATATATATAACAGCATCAAAGATCCCAACAACCACAGCTGACTTTTTTTTTTTTTGTAAGTAGTTCAATACTAAATTAAGAAAAGAAGGATATTTTCAATTAACAATTTGAAGGGATAAAAAAAAAACTCGTTTTCAACTCAGACTCACATAATCGAGATGGTACTTTTTGAGGAAATCGTCTCGATAAGAAAATCATCCCAATAGCTTACTCGGCAAACTCTTCAAAGCTCAAAAGTGTGAATATAAAAATGTGACAGAGATGATAGGAGTAACTTGGAAAGGGAAATCCTATGGGTTCAACCGAAACATGGACTCTTGTGGAGGCAATATTAAACGTGAAATAAATTTAGGCACAATATGAGTACTATTGACCATATTAGTGTGGGTTAGTGTGCATGATAAAAAAAACACTCTTTCACCTTGCTTTATACTACTCTCAAACTTACTTTATACTACTCTTAAATGCTTATCTCACATTTGTAGTTTGGAGCCACCGTATATCATAAATATACATATGCTTGTCAACAAACATGTTTCAACAACACTCGTATATGGATAGCCAATGAAAGATTAACAACCAAGTTTTGAGTCTTATGCTAGAGTTTTCAAGTGAGTTTCCTTTGTACTTTGGAGCCACCATAAATAACATACTTTACACCTGCTCGAAACCTCTGATGTAAAAAATAATGAGAGAGTGACAGTTGCCACTAAATTTATGCCAAAAAAGTTCCATGTGGACAGTGTTGAAGAGTGACTAGGTAGTTGATTATAAGTGCAATGTACACATGAAAATCTAGAAACTTTGAAGACAAGGTAAAAATTTGAAAAAAAAAAAAAACTTGCTCGACATTACATTAGTCTCCAGGGCCTCACGCCTTCCTCGGCCTTGGGTACCTTGTTATTCCATGATGGAACCCTCTAGTTCTTCCCTTAAAAACTTATGTAAAAATATCAAGATGAGATCATTCATGCTTTAAGTGACAAATCAAAGTTACTCTAAACTTAACATAAGATATCGCAAAGAAAATATCAACAATGGAATTCCAAAGAGGTAGGTAACAGAAGAAGAAAGCTTTTTTCACATCATCATCTAAAGCTTTGCATTCTTGGCAGTTTTGAGTTGTTGGAACATACATGTAGAGCTCGTTGGATGATTCCAAGGCCAAACCCTTGGAGGTGACATCCAATCGCTACTTGTAAGACACATATTTTAGCCCCACTTTATACTAATGATGCTTTTTAATAAAATTTAGATTGACAGATTTACTTATCCATTTAAATTTCATACTCTTCTTTATCTTAGGAAAACATTCTAAAGTTTCCATGTGTATAAAAAAAACACTCAAGAAGAAGGTTGAGCTCATTTTCAAGAGAGATAAAAACAAATTTAGATTAGTACTAAGGTATGTGATAGTGATATGATAAACCATATTGCCAACAGGGACCCATGTATCTCAAACTTGAGCGCCAACTTACATATTGAAAAACATAAAAATTTGTTTAGACTAACATATTTATATCACCTTGACAGTTGCACTGACATGTATGTAGCATAATTAAAAAAAAAAAAACTATCGTTAGCAAAATCCAATAAGAATTTTTTGTTGGTCGAACAAATCTTCTCAGACCTAGAGCAAAATCATTATCATTGAAAGATTACATATCCAAATATCCTAGAATAACCCAAGTACTCAACTCTACCGTACCTAGTCTATCACACGAGGCTATGCACTAGAGAAATTTATGTCTATAAATGCAAGAGCATCTTTTCTTATCTTTCATAAAATTGAGAAATTTAGATCTTTAAGGAAAAATAAATAGACTACCTCTAGCTTTAGAAAGTTCCATAGTCACATAATTAAATCATATAACCTCCCATCATCACTACCATTTCTCTTTTTCACAAAGTTACATTCAACTTCCTCGTCAAAGTTCATTTCTCACCAAGAGATTTTGACAGTTTTTTTTTCATCTCTAATGAAAATTTTGAAATTTATGAGGCTAAAAGGCGCTTTCATAAATAGCCTTTTCTTTGTACCTCATGTGACTAATATTGGTAGTTTTCAAACTTCCATAGTAGCTTTCGATTGCTTCTTTTTCTAACTAGGCATGGAACGACATGCTATTTCTCTACAATAGCTTCGTCACCATCTTTGATTGCAATGACAACATTTTTGTACCTTGAAATAACAACAAATTTAACATTAAATTCATAGTAATGTATGCTCACAATTCTCCTCAAATGGTTTTCACAATTCATCGCATGTTTTATTCAATACCTCCAAAGTTATCTTTTCAGGCCAGATCCAAGTAGTTGTTAGAGTCATCATCACCCTTGATATTAACTTGTTTGAATTTAGAATTATCACGCCCCATATTGCATGCATTGTAATTGCGATAATTCTTCCCTGTCAAGGTACATTTTGTGTATGAGTTTGGAAATGACTTATCATCAGAACAAGACAAACAAAGATTGCATTTTATTGCAGTTAGAATAGTAAAAAAAGGACTCATTTATGTGCTTAGATTCGCCTAGAAAAAAACACTTCAACTTTTAGCGAATTGTCACAAGCTTACCATTGCCGCAACAAAGCTGAAAAACTCCACACTAAAATTTTACTACAATATTAGTATATTAAACCCGGTTGGTTAAGGAGTTTCAATTATTTTTGGTGAGCACTCTTTTCGCGTGCAAAATTGGTAGATTAGACCTAGCTAGTATATGAACTTAACCATTTAGGGTGATCACTCTTTTTGCCTTGCAAATTTAGTAGATTAAACTTGATTGGTTAATGATTCTTAACCATTTTTTGTGTGCACTCTTTTTCGCCTGCAAAATTGGTAGATTCAATCCAGTTGGTTAATCAACTCTTACCCATTATAGGTGTGCACTCTTTTTCGCTTGAAAAATTGGTAGATTTAATTTTGGTTGGTTAACTAACTCTTGCCCATTTTTGGTGAGCACTCTTTTCACTTGCAAAATTGGTAAATCAAACCAATTGGCTAATTGGAACTTTACCCATTTTTGGTGAGCCATCCTTTTGCCTACAAAATTGGTAAATCAAAACCCACTTGGCTAATGAAGTCTACCCACCCACATTTGGTGAGCACTCTTTTTCCCCTACAAAATTGGTCAAATAAACTCGTCCGATCAATGAATTTAACCCATTTTTGGTGAGCACTCTTTTTTATGCTTTTGCATGCCTCCACAATCATGATCAATGCCATCGTCAAATGCTCGAGAAACATTTTATGAGTTATTCTCAAAGAGCCTGCCTTTCCTAAAGCTTTTCGATTTTCTAAGGGCGATAACTCATACAATTTTTTGATTTCCTAAGGGTTGTAACTCATAAAAGGTTTTATATGCCTATATAAAAAATCGTGAAATTTTTTAAAACACCGATTTTTGAGAAATCATGCCGATTTCATTCTTTATTCTATAAAAATCTCAAATTTTTTTAAAACACCGATTTTTGAGAAACAATGCAGATTTCATTCTGTATTCTATAAAAAACCGTCAATTTATTCAAAACATCAAGTTTTGAGAAATGGTGCAGATTTCATTCTTTATTCTTTCTTTATAGTTGGCAGATTTTCTTGAGCAATGGCGTCGTCGTTCTGCTCTCAGCAGTCACCATCAAGAGGCAGCACCAGGTGTCTCTGTCATCTCATGACAAATGTAGCCATTTTGTAGATACAAGAGCGTACGTCCATTATCTCTGCCTGCCCAAAGACTTTTCCTCCTCTTGCAATTCTTTTGCGTTTCGCAATCCTCCTGCAGCCTGTTTCATCAGTTTCTGTGCTCGATCAAACCTCTTTTCCACTGAATCATGATCTTGCCTTCCAGGCAATCCCAGAATTGTCATGGGATAGTCACTGATCAGCTTCGGAAGCATCATACAACAAGCTCAAATCATCCTTCTGTTGAACACTAGTTTCCTCCTTATAAATCTCATTTTGCTGTCACAGTTCCACGTTGAAATCTATATTTCAGGCATACCATTCCGATCCTACATAATCGGAAACTTAGTGCAGGGTTTTCTGCAATCGCAGCTCCTGGACGCTTGTTGGGTTGCCATTGAAGCAGGAAAACACGGAGGTTTTTCTTGTCGGATACAGCTTTGCCAGTCTCGAACTCCCTACTATCTTTGTACAATCTTTAGAACTCTCGTTGTATCTCCATCACTGAAGTTTGATCTTAACCTGCTCTGCTTCTGAGAAGTTGCAGCTTGATGCTGTGGCGTTTTGCTCAACATCATTCGCTCTGATTAGAGTATTTAACTTTGAGTGTTCGGAGGGTTTGCCGTCCTTCAAAGTAGAGTGCGTTCAATTTTTGGATAAGGATCTCTTGTTTTCTTCATTGGTGATTAGACCCAAACTGTCTGCGAGAAAGGATCATGGCGCAAAGTGGCCCACGGCTGTCCCGTGTAACTAGTATGCATGAGCGAGTGCAAGCCTCCTTATTGGACTCTCGTAATGAGCTTTTGTCCATCTTGACAAGGTAAGAAGGGCGTTCTATTTTGTTGCTCAGGCTTCAACATTCTCTAGTTGATGCAATGAAAGATCACAAGATGAAAACCTACATAGTTTCTCGTTTGAGTTGACTTTGCCAACTACAAGGATCTGGATCTGGCAATTCTGGGGAGATTAAGTTTCAAAGAGGGCTTTCAAGGGCTTTTTCCTTGAAAGATAGAGCTCTCTGAATGTTGCTCTTTAGGATAAATTTCGTCAATTATGATAAGAGGCTTGCTTGCATGTTGGGTTCCAGCATTGCATTATATTTTGCTTAACAAAAATGTTTTCATGAACACAAGTTTTACTGTGGCAGGGTTGTGGCTCTAGGTAAGAGCATCTTGCAACCTCACGAGCTATTCAACGAGTTGGTCATTGCAATTAAGGATGATGAATCTCGGGAAAAGCTTCAAAGAGGAGCATTTGGGCGTGTGCTGCAAACCACCCAGGTCCCTAATCTTTAAATCAACTTTTCTCAAGAGAGTAACAAGTTCATCTATCGTTTAATGGAAACTCTAATTCTCACCAAATAGATCAGTGTACCTGCTCCCATTTTGTTTGATTACCGTTGCTTTTCTCAGAGAGTATTCTGTGCAGGCAGAAGCTTGAGACCTGATTTGTTAATTAATTGCATAATGTAGGAGGCCATAGTTTTTCCACCATGGGTTGTCCTGGCAGTCAGACCCAAACCTGGCTTGTGGGAGTATGTAAGGGTGAATGTGGATGAGCTTGTCGTTGAGCAGCTGGACGTATCCGAATACCTGGGATTCAAGGAACGTCTAGTTGATGGCTGGTATGATTATCTACTTAAGGTAGAAAGATCTTATGAATGTGAACACAGAAGTTTTGGTTAATAGTCATATTACATTCTGGAGACTTTTGTCCAAATAGTTCAGTTGAATGCCTTGATTCTTTATTTATAGGCTAATAGCGGGCCCTTTTTTACGTCAGTCAACGTATTGCACCTACAATAATTTGGTGTTTTCTTTGAAATGTGGACTTACCCCTCAAGCATAGGCTGGAACCAGCTGCATGAGGATATCCTACAGTTAATCATGCCTTTTGTGGCAAGTGCACTTGACTTGACGCATTAAAAAGTAACAAGATATTGGGTTCTTATAAAAGTTAAAATTGGCCCATGAAACTAACAAGACCAGGCTCTTGTTTGTTCTTAAGGAGCACCTGAAGCATATGACCTAGGTAAGAGTTTATTGGGCTATTCAAGCCAAATATGGACTTTGTTGTCGAATCTGCTCCAATTTAGGGATTATCATGTCGTTAATCATAAAATAGCAAACCTTGCATATGTTTAATGTTCTTTGGAAATAATGAAATGCAGGACCAATCAGCATGCAGTTCTTGAATTGGATTTTGCTCCATTCAATGCTTCATTTCCTCGATTGACATGGCCCAAGTCCATAGGCAATGGCGTGCAGTTTTTAAACCGTCATCTTTCATCTCGGTTATTTCGTGATCCAGAAAGCATGCAACCCTTATTCGACTTTTTACGTGTTCACAAGTACCGTGGAGAGGTATGAGAAGATTTATAACACTCATAGACTGTTTCTACATTCAGGCATATTTTAAGGTTTGGTTCAAGCAAGCCTTTGATTTATGATGGCGTCGGTGCTTCTCTTTTAATCTTTAAAAAAAAGAAAATTTTGTATCATGGCTCCTTGATAATGCATATTTGCTTTCACGTGTAAATCATGAAAATTTTGTAAATCAACATAAGACAATGGTTGTCTTTCTGAGGATTTCTGAGCCTCTGCTAACTATGGAGAGATGTGGCAATTGGTAGGTCTAGTTGATTCACCTGCATGCATAGACTGTTCTGAATGTGGGTTGAATTTGCAGACATTGATGCTAAATGAAAGAGTCCCGATTCTTGGCAAACTTCGCCCTGCCCTTGCAAAAGCAGAAGAGCACTTACTCAAGGTCCCAGAGGATACGCCTTACAAAGAATTGGCAAACAGGTCGTTGAAAGTCATTTTTCTTCTTTCGTTTGTTGATGAGCCTCTTTTGAAAGGGTTTCTTTCTACATGACTAGTTCATTAGAGCTCATTTACAGCTTCTTGGGCGAGAAAATTGAAGTTGTTGATGCTCATTTAGTTTATGTGCCTAGCTAGTCGGTCTTCAGAAATAGAATGCTGTAATTTATCTTAAAATATTATCTTTCTTTTTTCTCACCACGTTGATAAACTTTTGATTGAAGGGTGAGACATTAACATGAAACTGTAAGTGAAGGGTTGGATGCTTTTCTTCATCAGTGTGCTAACAGATTAACAACAAATAACTTTCCTCAGATTGCAAGAATTTGGCTTGGAAAAGGGGTGGGGAAACACAGCAGGACATATATTGGAAAGCATCCACTTGCTATCAGAAATTTTGCAGGCTCCTGATCCTGATACACTAGAACACTTTCTAGGGAGGATCCCGATGGTTTTTAGTGTAGTAATATTGTCGCCTCATGGATACTTTGGACAAGCAAATGTCCTTGGCTTACCAGATACTGGAGGGCAAGTAAGTTACATGATCCTCAGAATAAGCAAATTGCAAGATTGCCATGTGATGAGTTAACTCATTTCACGTGTCTTTTTCTCAGACCGTCTGATTGCGAATCATTATTGCTTAGTTGCTTAGCAAACAGAAATAAAACCAATGCCTTATGTTGATCTCCCATGGCAATCTGTGCTGTTTTATTTTCATACTTACATTATGACTTTTGTAAAAATATTTCTACAGATTCTACAGCCATCTGTATACCCAAAACAGTCTGAAGAAAATGCCCAAGTGCAAAGATACTTTTATGAAGGTCTAGATTTTGTTGATTTGCAGGTTGTGTACATCCTGGACCAAGTTAGAGCATTGGAGAATGAGATGCTGCTTAGGATAAGGCAGCAAGGGCTTGACATCAAACCTCAAATTATTGTGGTTAGTAGTTCCTAGCATTTTCACATTCTTGAGTCTGACCAATTTTCCGCAGTACCAATATCAGTCACAGTTCTGGATGCTGAAGCTTCAGAGTTTCCTGGAAACCCTCATACATGAGTAACCCTACCCTAGCCTTGCATCAGAGGTGTTTGTATGACTTTTGCTCCTAAGGTAACTCTTGTCCATGCTCTTCCTACCAGAAAGAAATCAGAGGAGCTGGAATGAGTAGTTGTCTGAATTCCCTCATTACTCAAGAAAAAATTGGCTTGACACTAAACACATATCAAAGCTATCAGCTTGCACATGATGTAGTAAATAAGCTAAATATTCTACATGTCAGCAACCTGTTCTGCTATCTTCTTTAAATCTGTAACTATGTTCATCATTTTTAAACTGTGTCCACACTTAGTGATTCTTATCTGGCATATCTCCCCTGTCAATATTAATACTAATAACGATTTTCATATCAGTTCTAGAACCTTTTTGGTTGTAGTTTCAAAAGCATGGAACTTACAACTATGAAAAGCAATGCTAAGATATCGGTATTTTTGGTACATTGTAAATTATTTGCCAAACGTTTGGTGCAGGTTACACGCCTCATTCCTGATGCAAAAGGCACGACCTGCAACCAGCGCATAGAGAAAGTCAGTGGCACAGAGCACTCAAGGATTCTACGAGTTCCCTTTCGGAGCGACAAGGGAACTCTCCACAAGTGGGTTTCCCGATTTGATGTCTGGCCATATTTGGAAACATTTTCTGAGGTAAACTTTTTGACAAATGACCATCTAGGATTGTGAATTTGCTCACAAATTCAACAAGATATATATGCAGCAGATACAAACCCGGTCTTATGTGGTCCTGCCAATGATCATCCAATTTGTATGTTTAAAAATCAAGCGTCGGGTGATGTAAGGTAGATATGTTGGATGATTCGTCATATTGATACAGGATGTTGCAGCAGAAATTTGTTCTGAGTTATCAGGTCCACCGGATCTAATTATTGGAAACTACAGTGATGGAAACCTTGTAGCATCATTGATTTCCCACAAACTTGGAATTACTCAGGTCAGTTTGCGCATGTTAAATGCTTAACTTTCTCAAGGTTGTAAGTTTAGGTCTGGAAAGCAGCTGGTCATTTTCTAACATTTTCCATGTCAGTAATGGATCTTTGAGCAATTCCTGAATCATTTGAAGATGATGCTTTTTCTAAGTACACATTTTTTCAAATTCTGCAAGTCCTACATTGAAATGTGACTATCTTTTGAAGTTTTGAATTTGAGATACTGGGTCCTTTTGTTTGTGGGCAGTGCAATATAGCCCATGCCCTGGAGAAAACCAAATATCCACAGTCTGATATTTACTGGCGCAATTTTGAAGAGAAGTATCATTTTTCTTGCCAATTCACTGCTGATATCATTGCGATGAACCATGCTGACTTCATCATTACCAGCACTTATCAGGAGATCGCTGGCTGGTATGGCGATCTTCTGATAGTAGTCTTTCTAGAAATTTGGAAACAGTCTGTAGCATCTTGCAGAGATATTTGCACATCAAATTTCCTGCTTCATTTGCAGTAGTAAAACTGATCAGAAATTTATAGGTTACCTCTTTTTTGTGTCACCTTAATTTTGCCAGCAGGATACTGAGAAACTTTTGAATGCCCTCAAAATGTTGTTTCATTGTCACGCACTTACGGGATTTGCACAAGATCAACAAGCATGGTGTTTGATGTAACCATGCTCAGTATTGGTGTTGAGTTTTGTGATCATCAACTGTACCATTCTATAATCGTTTCCATGTCTTTTCAACTACTCTTTTCTGTGAAACTAGACTGATATACTAGCTCCAACATTTATAGATGCTCCGACATTTTGATCATTTCCTTAATGCTCAATTGCAAGTCATCTCCATCTTAAAAGCAAATTGATATCCTTATAACCTCTTTGTTAGCTTCATTTCATCGTGAACCTGTTATGTTTGCTTATCATGATCTAATACTACAGTTAACAAACTTTTCAGAGGGAATAAACAAGCCGCCTAACTGGGGTAATCATCGTATTGATGATTAATGCAGACAAGTTCCTGCTTGAACGTTGAATCTGCTTCATTACTGTCTTATAACCTCTCATTCTAGTCTTTCTTGGAAACTAGCACCCTTTGATCTACATCCTTAATGTCACCGGCCTACCGTTCGTGTTGTCTTCTAATTCCTGCTCACTTGGACGGTATATCATATGAACAATCTGCACTGTTTACTACTCAATGATGCTTTTTCAGTTGAACTTCTATCCTATCTTCCTTAATCCCATGTAAACCATGTCTGCAATGGCCTTTCCTTGTTAGTGCATCCAGAAGGTCATTTTCCATCTGATTGAATGTTTATTATTTTTACAGAGTGTGGAAAGGTATCTTACTATTGTTTGGAGTAGAAGCATGAAGATCTTCTACTTTTTTTGCAAAGTTAAATGCTTTTGCATATTAAACACCTAGCGATATTTTGAAACAAGAATATCATTTTGAAAATGAAGCATCGGTCAAACATAGACATTGGTTTGGTAGGGATGTCATAGTATCTGGTCTGTGCTATGCATGAGGGAGTTGATGTCTGAGACTTCGTGGGTAAACTCCATGAGGTTGAAGATTTCATGTCTCCTCATTTACATTGGGATTTATCTGAGACACAACATCGACACAAATAAGTTGGTTAGGTAGCGTATTTAATCAAAACACTGACATCGATTCTGGGTTTTTCTGCAGTGATGATGTTGTGGGACAATATGAAAGCCATACCGCCTTCACATTACCAGGCCTTTATCGAGTTGTTGATGGCATTGATGTTTTTGACCCCAAGTTCAACATAGTCTCACCTGGAGCAGATATGAACATCTATTTTCCATTTACAGATGATAAACTACGGTTGAAGACTCTTCATGGCAGTATTGAAGAACTTCTTTTTGGATCCAGTCAAACAGATGAACACATGTACGTATAACTTGCGCTTGGTGGATTTATTTTACCCTGATACGTGATTATGTAGTGAAACTCTTTGTTTGATGAAGGTTAGCTTTTTTCATTGATACCTTATTGTGCAGTTCAAATCCTGTTACTGTTAGTTTCATTGTGTAGATAAAGTCACACAGGACACAGTTCAAACTGATATGCTCTCCCTAAGGGTAACATGTGCTCAGCTGAGGTCTGCGCAGTATGGGAGAATATTGCCATATAACAATCTGTGATTTTATATGCTAGTGTTTTGTAATTCATGTCAGACATGCCAACAACGTGCATTGAAAGTACAAACATTTGTGCTTATGAACTGATGTCTCAGTTATTTTATTTACAGAGGCGTTTTGAAGGATTCAAGCAAACCAATACTGTTTTCAATGGCACGACTTGACCGTGTAAAAAACATGACAGGTCTGGTTGAGTGGTATGGCAAAAATTCTCGGTTGAGAAATTTGGTCAATCTAGTTGTAGTCGCAGGAGATATTGATTCCGCAAAGTCCAGTGACAGGGAGGAAATTGATGAGATCCTGAAAATGCACAGCCTCATGAAAGAATACAACCTTGACGGGAATTTTAGATGGATATGTGCTCAAAAAAACAGAGTTAGAAATGGTGAACTTTATCGTTACATTGCTGATACAAGAGGTGCTTTTGTACAGGTTAGTTTGAGAGTGAAAAAAGCTTAATAAGTTTGTTTGTAGCATGTCATCCTAAACCCATCTACAAGTCTCCTGTTGCACTTCACAAGCTCAAAAAAAAGAGAGTGGCCAAAAGCATACTTTCATGTTTCTCTTATCCATGTTCTCCCATCTACCATTTGAACCCTGTTTTATATAGTCTATTGAACATCAATATGTATAATCTATGCAGCCTGCACTGTATGAAGCCTTTGGACTAACAGTGGTTGAGGCAATGACGTGTGGCCTTCCCACATTTGCCACAAGGCATGGTGGCCCTGCTGAAATCATTGTTGATGGAGTTTCTGGCTTTCACATTGACCCATATCGGGGTGATGATGCAAGCAACATCATAGCTGACTTTTTTGAGAGGTCACAGAATGATAAAGATTATTGGCTCAAAATCTCATCTGCAGGGCTTCAGCGCATATACGATAAGTAAGTATTAGATACTTAAGTGTTGTGAATTATCATTTCCAATGGGTCAAACAGTGTATATTTTGTGTTTGATGCCCTTGTTTCCTATGTGTTCCAGTTTTACTCTATCGATTCCCTAACCCCATCCGGAGGGATTGGGATGCTAGTAACTAGTGAGAGATGATGAATCTAAGCATGAGAAAGTAACTGTTCATCTTTAGAAGTGTAACAAAAAGTGCAAGTTGTGCAGGTACACTTGGAAGCTCTATGCAGAGAGGCTGATGACTTTAGCAGGTGTATATAAGTTTTGGAAATATGTTTCCAAGCTGGGAAGGCTTGAAGCCCGTCGATACCTGGAGATGTTTTACATCCTGAAATTTCGTGAACTGGTATGTACTTCTATTTTGTGATTGTTGACATAGTAGTTCTCACAAACTTTTAGCTATTTATTATGAAACTCTATGAGCTCAAGGATTGACAGCCATCCTACTTTTACCAAAATTTTCAGCACAGAATTCTGTTGCTTTTGCAGGCCAAAGCAGTACCACTTGCAATCGATGAGGACTAGACACTGAATGCAAGCTTTGGAAAACATATCTACACAGTCATGCGTACCCTTTATTAAGAAAATCATAATCATGTTGAATCTCTTGCTCTTACCAAAAGATGTTGTTTGTACTCAAATCAGGGATCCTAGAGTCATTTATCAAAGAGAGATAAACTTTGTGAATTCTTCTGCAAAAGTTTGTGTATTGTGTTCTACTCGAGGTAGAAAGGAAAATTTATTGCTTTTCAGGAAGTGGAGTAGCAACTTATTTGTTCATAGACCCCAAGTGGGCCACGGGCTACAAAATTAGCTGATGAATGTTGATTAGTTGTGCTGATCATTCATTTAAGTGCAATCAAATCAAAAGATTGATTTTCAGCAAGGAGGTTAAAGTGATGAGATTTGGCACTGCATGATAAGTTATTCAGAATTATAGAAGGATAAATGGATTACTGTTTAGTATGATGGGTTTAAATTACTGCTGTTGTGGAACCTGTTGTATGTGGTAATTTAATAGTAAGCATTCTGTGCATAGCAGAGTTCTCATACATGATTAGGTGTCAGGTAGTTAGGTGAACATTTTACCCCCCAGTTCTCTTCAGATGCAAGAATTAATCTAAGACGTGGATCCTTGGTTATGATTGTGAATTTTTAATCATGACTGCAAGATGGTGACCCACCTGCCCAAGGTAATCACAATTGTCAATCATAAACAAAATTGATAACACGATATTTCACATAAATGAATTCCAATGAGTTAAAATATGCATAATCAATATAGTAGTAGCACAAATGGAGAACAAATGATCACATTTATCATCGCATAAAAAGCCATGGAGGGGTCAAGCATTAGAGAAGTTTTTTTGATTTTGACCACCATTTAGTCCTATCAAAATACACAATTTGGAAGTCTAGGTTGACAATAATATATTTATAAAATTGTCATAGGTCAGCATGGAAGCATACCATTGGTTGGGCTTGGGTTGCCATGAGTGTAGTAATATGCTCAAAAAGTACTTGCTTTTAAAAAAAGCTTTGAACTATATCTGGCTAAGATCATGCAAAACAATAACAATATTGGTTAGACTCATAGAATAATTGTTATCATAATAATCATATGTTGTCACTATGACTATCTCATATGATTGAGGGTGATTAGCAAGGAGACCAAGATCCAAAATTGAATCTATTATTTTTCGCAATGAGAGAGGAAATTGAAATGTAGAAACCAACAAAATACGTGATGAACTCATGGGTGTTGTTGCATTCATCTATAAAAGGGATACTTTGACAAAGCAAAATGGTAATTGACATCCAAATCCAATTGGAAACTAAGATTCTTAAATTTAGGACATCTCCAAGAGGATAGTCACATGTGTTAATTCCATGTGCTTATATGCATAAAGAGTTAAAAATATAGCATTTCAATCTCGGTGATCATAAGAATTGTAATCATAAGTCAATATTTTTCCATCACCAGCCTTTTGGTTTGTTTTTGACTTAAAAGTTGTGTCATGCAAATCTATATCCATGAAGCGTAAATGAATGAGAGCTAGCATAATCACTTGCAGGTATATCGGATGTTAGCTACTTAGATATGGAAAATCAACAATACAAGAAAAGAGGTTTCAAAGATCTTGACAATAGTGGTATATTTTTCTATGGAATTTAAGTATATTCTAGATATGCATGAGAGTTATGGAAAGCTTAAAGTTAGTCCATTGCCAAGTTTTAGAAGTGATAAATGGTTTACTCATGCTGACAACATTGTGTTAGAATCCTTTAAATGCAAACTACTTTCGAATGTACACAATTCCATGAAAATAATTATTGGATCAAAAAATATCTGTAAAAATTCTTTTACATGTATTTGTTGATTTCTTCTCAAGTGCAAATGTGCATATAACACCTATTTTATTTGTTCGTAAGGATTTATCAAATGATACTTTATCAAATCTTATAGAATGAAGGTTGAGACCATAAGACAAACGAAGATAGAGATTGCGAAAAAGAAAAAAACTCATCCATATTCTTTTGTTATAAAATAGAAAAGCAAATGCTAAGCCTTATATATAGCTACCAAAGAGAGAGAGAGAGAGAGAGAGAGAGAGAGAGAGAGAGAGAGAGAGAGAGAGAGAGAGACTTGAAGCCGAAATCAATGGTCACACCATTAGAAAACACATCGACAATATATACAATGAAGAGAAGCTTGTCCTAGTCCAAAATGATCTTCTCGATCATTTCGTATTCATTCATGGAAAACTAATAAGTTTTTGCGCACATTTGTTTTCTTCTTATTATGCAATAGCTTTTGACACTATAAATGGAACAAGTTGCAATCAAATTCTTTGTAATTTATTCTTAAGCAAAAGCATTCTACAAGTCGCAATGTGTTCTCTCTCTCTCTCTCTCTCTCTCTCTCTCTCTCTCTCTCTCTCTCTCTCTCTCTCTCTCTCTCTCTCTCTCTCTCTCTCTCTCTCTCTCTCTCTCGCTATATATATATATATATATATATATATATATATATATATATATATATAGTAGCACACTTGTATGGAAAAAAAATTATTTCTCAAGTGAATTTTTTTACAATCCTCGGCAGCTACTCAGAGGCATTGGAGTACTGAGGTGGTGTATTTAACGTAATGCTCCAGATCATGTTTGGTGATGGCACACACCAAATAAATAGATGAAGACCCCCCCCCCCTCCTTTTTTTTCCAGCTGAAGATCCATAACTACTATAGTATAGTAGAAGGATTAGAACAAAAAACCTCTCTCAAATTTGGTTTTATTCTATCCATCTCATTATGAAATTGACAAACACCCATAGAAAAGTTCTATAGTGGAAGGGGATATCGCTTCACTTGGACGAGGTCAAATGATCATCAAGCGTGCATAGAAACAATATGTACGAATAAATATCACCTGCATGTGCATAAGTGGCACACACAAGTAAATTGGCTAGCCATGAAATTAGAAAACAAAGTGAAAAAATGGTCATAAATTGTCCCATATTTTTCTTTTCTTATTTTCCACATGGGAATGTACAAAATCTATACATTAGCATGTGTGAACCCATATATTGGCATGTGTAAATCTGTATGTTGGCAAGTGTGAATGTAGAAAAACAAATCGATGGCTGGCATGCAACATGTTGATGCTTTAACAGGCATGTGCAAATGCATGAACCCAACCGTAGATTAGCATATGGCACATTGATTTTTTATTGCCACAAAAAAAAAGGGCATGTAAAGGACTTTGCACAGCCATTTTTTTTTAACTTAAAAAAAAAAAAGAATTCTATTATATTGCTTCAATGCTCATAAGTCTTCCATAAGACTGTCTTGACTCCTATATGCACATAAAAGCGATTTCTAAAAAAAAAATTGCGGGTTTTAAATGGGAACCCATTTTATCAAATATAAAAACCTTGCCCACAATTTTTTAGAATAGGATTAATTTAAACTTCTATATATAGCTTAGAAAAATGTCATGTTTAACTAAATGCTTATGGGATAAATATGTGAACCTAATGGTCTCTCCTCATACCTCCGGCCATTCTACATTATCTAAAAGAGGAAAAAGCTAAAAAACATAAATATATTTCCAAAACCTTGAAAATACAAAATACTAGAAAAAGTAAAACCAAAAAAACTAAACATAATATAAAAAAAGCTCAAAAAATCTAACACTTGAAAATAAATAATCAAAAATTTAAAAAATAGCTCTAAAAATTTCAAAAAAACAAACCTAAAAATTTAAAAATGAATAATAAAAAAATAAATAAATATCTAGAAAAATACATATATATCTAAAAGTTCAAAAATGAATCTAAAAATCTAAAAATCTAAAAATAGGTAGATAGATAATAAAAATAATAAAAATCAATTCTAAAATTTAAAAAATAAACTCTAAACATTACTAATAAAACTAAAATTAAAAATTAAAAATCTAAAAATAAAAAAATAAATAACAACAAACTCTAAAAAATAAAAAATAAACCTAAAAATTTAAACATGAATAATAGACAAATCTGAAATGTCAAAATATAAATCTAAAAAATAAATTAAAAAATAAATCTAATACATCTAAAAATAAATCTAAAAATAAAAAAGTAAATCTAAAAAATATAAAAATTAAAAACATATTAAAACTTAAAATTAACAACATAAGAACTAAAATAAAAATATCAAAATTGAAAGAATCTACAACATCTATAAAAATTTAAATAATCTAGAAATTTAAAAATAAAATAAAATAAAACTGTAAAACTAAATAGATAAATAAATAAACTAAAAGAATTAAGGGCCAAGAGCTTACTCTGACAAAGTGTGGGGCAACCCTAAATGAGATTTAAGGGCACCTTCTCCTTTTTCATCTTTTTCACGAAAAACTCGACAGTGTCGCCTGTGGTTATTTTAGTTCATTTCTAAAGAAGTGACAGTTTGGTTCATTTATGCAGACACGGCCAAGTTCATCGCTTATCAGCAATCAATGACAAGGATCAGATGGATGTCAGTGGATCACCAGCCAACTGGCGATCGCATTTGACGACCTAATTTCTTAGTATATATAGTTGTTCATATTCATACAATCAATCATTTTACAATCAAGCATTTGAATACTTAGCTCTCTCTCTCTCTCTCTCTCTCAAGCATGTGAGCTTGAACACTCCTGAGCATTCTGGCTTACTTCTTAGAGTCGTTTTAGAGATTGGTATTGCGCTACTACTTATCAGCATTGCACTTAATTCAGACTTTCATTTTAGCCACTCAAAGATAGCATAGAGTATGCGGCTTCAATCCGCAACTTAATGTACTCATTTACTTCTGTTTTGTTTTCAAACTGAATCAATACTATCTTTTATTGTGTTCAGTTTCATCTTAGAATGTATTGTGTTTCTGTAGTTCTTTGCGACTAATTATTTGTCTGATAATTCAATGCATTATTGTTTGGCTACGTAATCACTGTAGTACTGATGATTTCAAAGTTAGTTACTATAAGATCGAACGTGATTCTATCACTATTGTTTCGTTCAAAATTTATAGGCGTAGTCATGCATTGAGAGAGAGGAAGATAGTTTATTCCATCATCGACCCATCTTCTGCACACCTCTTTCCAACAGGGATTCCTCGTAGGATATGATATTCATTCATTATACTACAGGGTCTACATGTTTGACAACAGACTAATCAAGACTATCAAAGATGTCAGATTTGATGAGTCAAAGACAATGGCTGACGGGGATCCAGTCGGCTACGAAATCTTGACCAGATGCTACTATGACTTGCCAACATCTATGGAGGGAGCGGACCCTGAGCATCCAGAACAAGATGTTCAAATTCCAGATGGACAGAGTGATTGTTCAGACGACAAGCAGCATCACGTGCAATCTGTATCCAGGACACCTGCTACTCACACTAGTTCGGCAGTCAGCAAAGGCAAGAGACTTGACAAAGGCAAGGGCATCGATCTAACTACAAACTCTCCAAGAAGATCCATGCGAGAAAAAAGAGCACCAGTCAGATTTGTCCCTGATAGCTCATCTTCCACAACAAAAAAATTCTATGGATTTGGAGAAGAATCTCAAACATATGAGAAAGCTATCAACTGTCCAGATAAGGACAAGTGGATTAAAGCGATGGAAGAGAAGATAAATTCCATGGAGTAGAACAAAGTCTATAGTCTAGAGTCATTACCAGCAAACATGAAGATTGTGGAGTGCAAATGGATTTTCAAATACAAGTATGGACCTGATGGCAACGTATCAGAGTACAAGGGCAAATTGGTAGCAAAAGGTTTCTCTCACAAGTATGGTCGACTATATTGAAACTTTTTTTCCAGTCATAAAGCATTTGTCCTTACGCCTACTATTTGCATATGCAGCAGCATACAGTCTCAAGATCTACATAGTGGATGAAAAGATCGCCTTCCTACACCGCGAGTTGAATGAAGAGGTGTAGATGGACCAACCACCAGGATTCATCTGCTCACGCTTTGCCAACTACGCCTGTCGAATGCAAAGAAGAATATATTGACTGAAGTAGTCTACCAGGCAATGGTATAAAAAGAAGAATCATACCCTCGGATCCTTAGGATTTCAACCATTGATAGCTGACTATTGATGTCTATACAAAGGTCACTGATGGAAAAATCATAATCATTGTTGTCTAGTTGATGAAACTTTGATTCTGTCTAGAAGAGACAACCTGATTTCTCAGGTGAAGCATGATATTTCACAACATTTTGAAATATCGGACCTAGGGGAAGCCAGATACTACCTAGGATTGCAGATTGTCAAGTTGTGTCTTCACCAATCAAGATACATCCAAAAAATCATTGATGATTTTTAAATGACAGACTACAAGGGAGCTAACACACCAATGGTGTCTGGAACAATTTTGATTGGATCACTCATGTACTTGGCAGATAATACACGTCCTGATATTGCTTATGCAGTTTTCAGAATGAGCCAGTTTAGAATCAGTTTTGATTAAGCCTAATGCATTTCTTTTTATTAGATCTTTTAACTTAATCAATTCCTTGGATTGATGACATAAGTAGAGAGATCAAGTCACGGACACAGAATAGACAGAACTATAAAAAGTTTGAGATAGCTCCAAAATGAGTTTACAGGTTAGCAGTAGCTAGTCATATTATTTGTGAGAGAGAACATATTAAAAAAAATATTGTAAATTCAGTTCTGATAATAGAAGCGATTTTCTCAATGCTCTCTTCTATTATGTGTATGATCTGCAATATTGGAATGCATGCTAGCAGTAGATATTTTTTCGCTGTTTTTTTACTCAATATTATTTGCTGTGTACAAGTTTAATTTTCCAACAGATCGTCAGAAGCGATCTAGGGTTTGGAAGAGAATTAGACCGCATTCAATAGTATTAGCTACTCTTGCAAGTCGGCTCTATCTGGCCTTCATCTCCGAGAATGTCATAGACTCCCATCAGATGTTTCGGAGCAACCCGATTGCTCAGCCTCTGTCGGTGCCTTCTGGACCCGAACGGAGTCCAGTAGTTCCCATCACCTTGAATGTTCATGATAGCAATCAAGTTGTCACATCAATAATGCGAGAAATAAGAAAGGTACAAGCATCACGTGGTAACTTACCTCCGATCTTACGCATTCAAGCTGACAATTGTTGGAGGGAGAATAAAAACAAATTTATTTTTGGTCTTTTTGTATGTTAGTGACACATGACATCTTCCAAAAGGTAGAAATGGGATTTCTTTTGGTTGGCCACACACATGAAGACATAGATCAGATTTCCATTGTCATATCCAGGGCTTTGAAGTCCAAATCAGTTCATACAATGCTAGATATGCTAGCACGAATCGGTGAAAAGATAGGTGGTGGTTGTATTAAAAGCATTGAAGTATAAATACTAGAACGAATGGTAGATTGGAAAGAATTCTTGTATTGCTCAATGAAATGACGACTTAGAAGGACACACCAATCCTCACTATCTTTGTTTTCAAATGATGAACGGTGAGCCAACCATGCAATGGAAATACTATTCTAATGATGGAGACAACGCATGGAGTGAACCTTTTAAACTGCTGCAGTGTGTACCTTCAAAAGATGAAGCCATCTTTCTAGCATCCACAAAAGATCTAGATCCAGTTGCTATGAAAGGAATAAGGTCCTTTATTGATTATTTGTCATGAGCCAGAAGTTTCCAGAATACAAGGATCTCAATGATGCATGTGTGGTTGAAACCACAAAACTTGTCGAATATCTTTCCAAATAAAAGATGTTGCCAGGATCAATGTATGGCAAGAGGCTTTTCGGCCACAATCCTTGCCAACCACTTTCGATCCATCTGTATAAACTTCGATAGATGAGGTCGAAATGGATGTAGAGTTATTACCCCAGACGTTTTGTGGCGAAAAGATGATGCACCTCTAGTTGAATTCATCCCACGTAGAGAAGTTGTGTTGGACAAGTTCGTTGCAATGTGGCCTCCAGATGAAGATGTTGTGGAGGGTTCCATACCTATTTGGCTAGCAAAATTTGTCAAAGTGAAGAAAAACTCAGAAGGCTTGGCCACAGAGTTTAAAGCATTATGATATGAACCAAAATCTAATCAACGGCGTAGAAACCAGAGACAAGTTGACAACTCAGAGCTATAGAAAAATTACTTAGAGAAATAATGGATTTCGAACAATGACGAAGCACAATATATGGATGTAGATACTATTGTTCATGCATGAAAATCAAAGGCAGAAAAAACAATTAAAGCACACAACTATACTACGGAAAAATCAATATCTATTCCAGAAATATTAGTGACACACATCAAAGAATATTTGTCCAAATTATTCGATGAATGTGCAACTAATAAGTAGAGTTCATAATTTTAGTTGGAGAGTCCTAGTTACAATCTTTGTGGCCATAAGTTTAGGACTTGTAATGTATTAGTGAGTGTTGGCAGATTCCCCAACTTCATTCCGAATTTGCAACAAGTCCAAATTTGGCTTCAAAAGACATGTTAATATATTAATTCCTTTTATCCAGCTTGGAAATTTTGTAGAAAGCCGATTTTTTGTATGCTAGGGTGTGGGCATGTCACTCTATAAGTAAATCCTATTTCATGGCATGTGTATTGTAAATCATCAAGAACCATGATGTAGAAAGTTTAACGACTAATGACACATTGTGATTAAATTTCTATGAGAGTTTCTTATGATACAGATTGAAAGTAGTATATGATTTAGTGACGTATATGTATCTTTAAAATATCAATGTTTAAAATTAACATATGAAAAGTTGTGGATGTTATTCGGATCAACACTAATTTTAAACATCATTACATCTGATTTCCAAGAAACATCCACCACAACCCCCTTAATCTAACAATTGGAGTGCTAACTTTATCTGAATTATAAGTTCAATGTATATGATACTCTGGAACCAAACTTATTTTGAATTTACAATTATTAGGTTTTTATAGCTATTGGAAAAAATTATCAATAAATTTTAGAAACTAAATTCTGACTCGTTGATCAAATTTGTCTTGTTTGGCTTGTAGTTGTATTGAAATGAAATTCGAACTCGAGAAAGACCCACTTCAACATTATTAGTGATTTTTTTATTGTTTTTCTTATCTGGCTCTTTTGGTACCATATATAGAAAATAGTCCAAAATAAATTAAAAAGTCCACAGTGTTTGAATAAAATTGCCCGTCTAGATCAAGTTTTGAGTGCTAGTTTTGCAATAGATTGATTAACCAAGTACCCAATCACTCTTATCTTTTGTATTACAACATGGTATCAAAGCCAAGTACAACAGTTTAATTGTTGATCAAAAGCAAGTCCCAATTTAGCAATTTTGATGCTGAATAACAAGTTTTGATAGGGCGAGGCTAAACCAAGTGATTGCTTCAAAATTTAAGGTCTAAAGTTGATAGTGGGTTGCAGGTGTACTTTTCACGTGTCTGGGGAGCTGCTGTACTTGCATTTAATGTTCCATTACTGGTAGGATCCTCATAATTTTTCTACACATCATCTTGATGAGAATTTTGATGCAAATCAAAGAGAAAGCATCAAAGATCATTTGCCATTATTGAGATTTAACTTTCTATCATTAAATCCAAATAATAGGTGTTGAGAACAAGTCCTTAAAATTAGTTTTACAGGTCTTGTTGGATCATCAAGAAGAAGGGGTGTAGGAGAGTCATTGTTTTGCCAAAATCATTGATTTTTTTTATTTGATTTAATTAAAATTTGAAGTGAACTCATGAGACTTCCATTCAATCGTAGTGAGAGGGTGAGAGGGAAGGCTAGAAGTCTATTTTGAGTCATTCAACTCAAGTGAAGTCTTTATGAACCTCTAGAATCAAATCTATTCAATTTTATTGAATCATACTTTGTAGAATCCTTCAAGATAGTTCTTTTGAATCAAGATTACTTCGATCTTGCTACTTGTGTCTTTGTGAACATCAAGTGAGTTGCAAGTGAGGAAAATTTTAGAAAAGATTTTCAGGAGGGGCAAGAAGTACATTCATAATATAAGCCATTAGCAAGATGGGATCACTTGGATCATTCCTCTTGGAAGCTAGTGAGAGGTTAAATTCTACAAACTACCCCCAAGACCTCTATGATCTTGTCCTAAATGAAGAAGATGAACCTCTAGGAGGACAAAAATTAGTGAAGTGCAAGAAGAGGGCACGACTAGCACTACATTCTGTGAAAATATTTGCCATTCAAGATAGTCTACCTCTTTGACAAGCTACATAGTGTGCTTGTGGTCGAGGAGTGTAGATTCCAACAATGCAAGAGTAGGTTGAGTTCCTTGCCCTTGCATGATGGAGATGAGAAAGCAAATTTCTGAAGGAAAGCAAAAAGAAGAACCAAAGAAAGGATGCTAAGGAGGAGAATCAAGCAACAAGCTCAAAGGCAAAGGGCAAGATAGATAAGTCCAAGCTAAAATATTTCTTTTGTGAAAAGAAGGGGCATTTTGCATCCGAATGCTACAAGAGACAAAATGCACAAGAGGAGAGCAAAGAAGGAAACCTTGCACATCAAGAGGAGGATGAAGGGGACTCATCCTTGATGGCATCAACATCTTCACCAAGAGAAACTCAAGAGAATCATGGTGGATTAATAGTGGGGCTAGTTCTCACGTGACTTTCCAAAAGGACTACAGCTCTACTTTCTTTTAATAGTGCTAAAAAGTCCATATTTACCTAAAGTGATCAAGAATGTAGAATAGATAGTGTTGGAACCATCTCTTTGTGTCCAGGATCTTCTAAAAGAATGGATCTAGATGAGGCATTACCTGAGTGGGCAACATGCATTGTTTAAAATCTGATGATGGGCCAACCTAACGAATCCTTGTCCAAAGTTCAATCAAGGCGGTCGATTTTAAAAGCACAACCTTATCAATTGATTAATGGTCAATTGTATTGATAGGGAGCTGATGATATTCTTAGAAGATGTGTGTTACCACATGAAGGACCCGATCAAATTATGTTTCACATGATGAAATGGGAGGAGGACATTTTTCATCTGATATCACTTCGAAAAATTTTACAATCAGGATGTTGGTGGCCTACGGTTCATAAAGATACTTAAAAGTATATTAAGTCCTATGATGTTTGTCAACATGTGCATCGTCCTACGAAACAGAATTATGAGCCTCTACATCCAGTTTTAGCACAAGCAACGTTTGAAAAATTGGGGATTTGATATGTTGGTCCTATTCAACCTGTGGCACGAGAGGTACTCAAGCTAGATATATTATCGTAGCAACATATTAAACGACCAAATGGGCTGAAGCAAGAGCAATTCATGTTGCTGATGCAAAAACTACCGCCAAGTTTCTATATGAGAACATTATTGTCTGACTTGGTTGTCCAATTGAGATTGTCAATGATCAAGGAACACATTTTGTTGATGAAACAACCAAGTGTTTACTAGAGGAATTTTTTGTTATTCATCGGTTTAGTACTCTATATTTTTTGAGGGATAATGGACAAGCAGAATCTTCAAACAAGATTACGTGTAGTATTATGACTAAAATAGCGGAGGCAAGTTGTTTAGATTGGGAACATAAGCAACATGCAGCGTTATGGACATTCAGAACAGCCTATAAAGTTACTACAAATCAGACGCCATTTCAACTGGTTTATGATCAAGATGCAGTTATGCCGATTGAATTTTTAATTCCATTTCTACGCATAGCAACTACAGAACACTTGGATGATGCTAATCCTCACAAAACTTTGTGAAACCATATTGATGGCAGTTCATGCACTAGCAGGGGAGAAAGCTCGTCACAAGGCATGGCATGATTGTCGATAACATAAGAAGGATCTAAAGGAAGGAGATCTTGCCTTGATGTATAAAATGACATTGATAAAAAAAAAATTGAAATTAACATGTGCAGGACCATGCAGAGTTAAAGAAATTCTATCATATTGAGCAATGGTCCTGAAACACCTTGATGGGCGAAGATTTGATACCCTTGTGAATGGCGGACGATTACACAAGTTTTTTTAGCCTGATCCCCCAACTTGATCAAAGATCTGATCTTTTTATCTTTACTTGATTTTTCAATGTTGTTGTTTTGATTAGTTATTTTTATCTTTTTTTAGAAAAGACAGTAAAAAAAAATGATGAGCAAAAGTCAAAAATTTGTTTTAAAGATAATTAATCTAGATCTCTCATTCATGATTAATATGGATGCAAGTAATATGGCTATTTGAACGATATTGTTGCAAGAGAGTCGGCGGCCCGTTGCATTTGAAAGTAAGAAGCTACCTAATTTACAGATCAAATATACTACTCATGAAAAGGAGTTATTTGTCATGATCCATGCTTTGAAAACATCGAGACACTACTTGTATGGTAGTAAGTTTGTAGTGAATACAAATCACCAACCATTAACGTATTTACACATTCAGAATGGTCTTAGAGGTCATTAAGGCCCGATGGGAACAAAAGTCCTATAGGAATTTGACTTTGAAGTGCATTATATCAGAGTGCCACCAATCGGGTGGCATATGCGCTTAGTCGAGATTAACTGCGATTAAAACGAACTTTTATCTGTCCTTGAGAGGTCTATGTGAAAAAGATCTACATTTTGGACCAATTTTGGAGAAACTTCTAGCAATCAGACTGTTATACAAGGTGATCGATCTTGAGAGAAAGATAAAAGGTGTGAATGATTTTTTTTATCCATAATAGACTTTTGTTAATGACATTATTGACTTATAAAATGAAATGAAGTAATTTATTTTTCGTATCACCATGTTATTTTATTTAATATCTAATTTTGTTTATGTTGAAAAAAATATTTTTTTTAAAATTTTCATTAATATTTTAATCAAAAAAAGTGATGAACTTGGTCAAAAAACATCAAATTCTTATTTTCATTCATTTTTGCAAAACAATTACAAAAACAACACACGATAATTAAGATGTTATATTTTCAAATGCTAAGTGCTCACAATACGTAAATGACACTGCTTTTGCAAATGACACGCTTAAAAAGTTGTTCAAATAAAGGGCACAAATCACACTATTTTACATATTTTATTGTAATTTTAGAAAAGTTTAAATTTTTAACATATTAATATTAGATTCTTAACAAAATGGTCCAAAATATATTCACTTTTTCAAGTGTTTGATAATTGCAAAAAATATTGCAAAGATCCATATTTTTATTTCATGTTAACAATCAAATTTTAGAACTTTATAAAAAGTTAAAATATTAAGCATTATAACAATTTTTTTAAATAAAAATCAATATCTCAATATTTATAAAATCTCAATTAATAATATTCACTTTCAAAAAAATTTCCAATATGTACAGATTAGAGCACAGATAAAAATAATTTCTGAGTAGCATTGTCATAAATTTTGATATAAAAAATTTTATTTAATGCAACAACTTATATTTGTTAAGCGAATCGAATATTGAGATTTTTTTTTTTAAATTCAAAAAAATATCTAAAAAAATGGATCTTTAGGTCACTTCTCTCTTTCTTTTGTCACCATGTTTTTTTAAAACAAAACTATTGTTGTGAGATGGTATTGAGACCAAACCAACTATTGAGCCATCAATAATGAACTTTCCACCCAACTCAAAAGGAATCTTATACGACCATCAACAAGGCATCCCAGAGATACACAATGATATTACTATCCGAGAATTGCACAATTTATCTCACTTTCATTTGAGCCTACACAAAATGATGAGCCCAAACCTCAAGGGAAAGACAAAGCAACATGTCAAAAGAGATTCGTGTGCAAACTAAGAGCTCGCCTCCTTTTCGAATTGAAAATGGACCTATTTGAAAGACAAAAGACAGAAAAGAAAAGTTACAATACAAGGACAAATGGGATCAGAATAGAGATCCTCAATCAAGAGGAAGTAGAGGCCAAAATAAAGCCCATTTTTGTCAAAGAATCTAGATATGTGGCATGACGTCCTACAACTACTTAAAGATTATACAATGGATGAGGTAATCATAGTGATGTCACAAACTAATTGCATCCAAGAGGAGGCATCAAAATACCATTAGCCAATATTCGATGACCCTACTAAGGTAAATCTCTAGAACTATCGTAGCTAGATGAAGAGGAATGATATTTATCGATGCTTCATTTTGGCCCAAGGCCAAGATAAAAAAGAACATTTACAATACAAGGACAAATGAGATCAAATGGAGATCCTCGATCAGGAGGAAGTAGAGGCCAACTCTAGAACTATCCTAGCTAGATGAAGAAGAATGATATTTATCACTGCTTCATTTTGGCCTTTGCACATTATTCAAGTCTACGGTTTGATCTATCATCTCAAGGCCCGCTCAAAAGAGCCCTAGTATCTACTCTTATTCTCTGACCTCCAAGTTAGTCCACATTGTTTCATGTTCATAAAGACTTATCAAAATATGCTATTTGCTAATTTTCTAACACAACTTGAAGAATATAAGAAAGACTATCCAATGTACTTGGCTATTAGATAGCTAATTGAAACTGAGATGAATTTTGGATATGCAACAAGTGGTATTAGTAATGATCTATAGCATCAACAAATACAATTGATGTAAGCGAGGGTAAGCAACATTATTTGGTAGATCATTTGCCGAGGAATCCACAATACACCTACTACTAAGAAATAAGGCCCCATAATTTTGCACATTTATGCGCTAATGGTAAAAAATCATAACTTTCATTGCCAAAAACAAAACTATGGAATAGCATCAATAAAAGAAACGTAAAAAAGAAAGGTCATGAAAGCGAACGATGAAGCTTTTATTGCATGAATGAAAATGTGTGTTAAATCACATGAAGTGAGCTCGGCATATTGCCGTCTCGGAATTAGTAAAACTTTTAGGAAACCTTATTCTCCATTATGATAATGAGAAATCGAGAAGAATTCACAGACCTGATCCATGCCTATATCAGCAGCAGCTACATCTTTCTTATGTGATGAATGTGAAAAATGTTTCACCAAAAAAAACTGAAATAGAATTGATTTGTTTGTCACACGCATTGCTTGCCCTTTCTCTTTCACAAGAACATCCTTGCTCTGACTTGCTATTCCTGAAACCTGTTAATAGAACGATTGTATTTCATGTGACTCTCCACCAATTGGCCTGTGGCAAGAGCAGACATTAGAGATAGCTCTCCAGCTAATACTGCACCTGCAATTATTCTAGCCAAAGTTTGTGCATTCTTTCCAGGTGAATCAACGTTAGCTCCTCCGATCCCCAAAATGTTCAAACATGCCGCTTGTGACGCAAGCTGCGTGCCACCTCCGACTGTGCCAACCTGTACGTAGGATTTATTATAGCCTTATTTTTCAAGGTATTTCACAATATAATTGGTTATAATCATCATTCAGAAACATTTTCGATTGTCGTCATGGTTTGCATTCTCAATAAGCACTAAGTCTTCCTCTAGCAAGCCTAGGTACTTGATCAGTTACCTCTATTGAAGGCATTGTCACAGAGATGTGCAAATCCTTTCCATTGTTGATGCTTTCCATCAGAGTCATGCATTGAGAACTTTCAACATTTTGTGCCGGATCTTGACCTGTAGCGATGAAGATGGCAGACACAACGTTTGATGCATGAGCGTTGAAACCCCCCAGAGCACCAGCCAGGGCAGAGCCTGCAAGGTTTTTGATTGTATTCAACTCAACAAGGCCAGAAACTGACGTCTTCAAAGTCTTGGATATAACGTCGCCACTGATTACAGCCTCACAGACAACCGACTTTCCTCGGCCTTCTGTCCAATTCACGGCAGTAGGCTTTTTATCCGCACAGAAGTTACCTGAATGGCAGAAGAGAGAATAAACCTAAACATGTTGAAAGCATGAATAATTTTGTGTCCAGAAATCGAAAATTGGCCTTCACTAGAACAAAAAATATGAAGTCACTTGCAAGTTGCATAGAGCTTTTTGGAATTGCTTTGGGATGTAGATTAGGATGACTACAGATAAAATTGCAAAATACCTGACATGCTAACAATCTCCATATCCTGAAACATATCTTGAAGATAATTCAAGACATTCTGGACACCTTTGGAAACCATATTCATGCCCATGGCATCTCCAGTAGAACATCTAAAACGCATATACACATTTCGCCCTGCCAAAGCACAGTGCAGGTTCTGAAGTCTTGCAAATCGGCTTGTACTGCAGTTAACATAGCATTCCCCTTCAGCGGCATGTTTGCAAAAGAATGAAAGAACAAACAAAAACATGCACTTCAATTACAACCTCGTATTATAAGCCAAAAAAAGGGGGAAGAAGCTCCATATTTGGTTGATCCACGCTAAACCACAAGACACGTCTAGGATTCGTTACTCGCATCACCATTTTGCAGTCGTGAAAGTTATTCTAGATAACACTAACATTCACGCTGTATTTTGTCCGACGTACACGTTTGAAGAAATAATCGCGTTAAAATAAATAATGATGTACCTATTGAACACGTCTGCTATGTCATCAAAATTGCTCGGATTTTCCATGTACCACTTAAGATCTGCAGCTCGCTTTACATTTGGGAACCGCACGACAGGGGCCCTCGTCATGCCATCTCTTAGAAGAACGCTGGTGGCTCCTCCAGATTGGAGTATAGCCTTACAGCCTCGGTTCGTACTGGCAACAAGGCATCCTTCTGTGGTAGCCATAGGAAGCAGGTAGTCATTACCGTCCAGTAAAAGAGGCCCAGCAATTCCGACAGGAATTTGAACGTACCCGATAACCATCTCACAACATTGTCCCTGAAGCGACTTGTAATCCATTCCCATCAAGGGAAGATCCTCCAAGGATCTCCCAGTTTTCAGCTCAACATATCGTTTTCTGACTCTAGCTGCCGTCGTGCAATCCCCTATATGAGCTTCAAGACCGTATGGCGAGATATCCCCATTGCCAATTGCATGAGCAAGATTTTCATCGCAGGCATCTTCAAGAGGCTTGCCGCCAAAATGCGCCTTCGACGCCGGCACAACCCTTCCAGCATCTAATGTCGATTTGCTCTTGTATTTGCTTCTCTTATGAATAACGAACTGAATGTCCAGCTTTCTACAAATAAAATTCTGAACAAACTCGAATCCTGTCGAATAAATAAACGAGGCGAGCTGTGAAATGACTGTGAAAATTTCCTTGAGGTTCACAATATGAAGCGTTCTTGAAGTTCTGACCTTCTTGCTCCAGCGACTAATTAGATGATATGAAGCAGAGAACAATAAAGCAAGCAAAAATCTATTTGCCAACCCCAGGTATAAAGGTAAAGAATCCGAGTCCACCAACTCGGTTTCCTGACATCTGAGATGCGGCATAGAGGCACCATGCAAAGTCAGAGGGGAAAGGCCTGATGAGGCATCATCCATCTTCTTCCCTCGCTTTATCCACCTTTCCTTTGAACCATGGATGGGATAATCTATGAAGATTCAATTCAAATAATGATAACTTTTTTAATCCAAGATCCAAACGTAAGTTTTCCTACAGAACAATAAATTGCTTTCAATCCATCTTCTTGATGACCAAGATCAATTCAAAGCCGGCATGAACGAGAACTTTCAAGATTCAATTCAAATAATGATAACTTTTTGAATCCAAGATCCAAACGTCTGCTGATGACATATCCTCACCTTTTTAAGTTCGTTGCTGCCGAGCGGGTTTGACGAACACCAACTTCGAAAAGATTTAGTAAAAAGCTTTCTGAGAGAGCGATGAGGAGTGCTCGCAAAAAACAAACAGGCCGATTAGCTATAGATTCATAGACTGATACCATCCTTATCGTGTTCTTTGGAATGTTGTAGTTTTTTTACGCAATTGGATTGAACCTTTTTTACGAGCATAGACATTGATGAAAAGCCTATAATCCATTGAAAAAACACTACAAAGGGTAGATTCTTATGGATTTCAAGTCTATAGACTTTATACCATCATTATCGTGTTCTTTGGAGTGTCCTAGCTTTTTTATGCGGTTGGCTTGACCTTTTTACGATCATAGATGAGGCTTGCCAAAAACTTACATGTCACTACAGAGTGGTTAGGGTTCAAGCCTGCACCTTTCGAGTGACAGTCAACAACTCTACTCATAGTGGTCAGGATTCAAGCCTGCACCTTTCGAGTGGCAGTCAACAACTCTACCCATACACCCCCACCACTACGATAGACAGAAAATTTTAGATTCACCTACCAAATTCTCTTTTGGAAGTCCCAAAAACCTACATGCTCGATTCCTTTAATAAAAAATTTCATGATTTTTTGACTTCGTGCACGAAGCTCGTTGTTGAAAACATGAGGCTTGTAGTGGTACACCACTATCGAACATCGTAACTACAATAGGTATTGACCAGTCACGTGAGGATATGTGGCACATAATACATTCAGCATTGTGCAACCATATGAATATATGATTGCATAATCATGTATAATTCCAAAACGACATGTAGGGGACCCAAATTTCGATCTCCTAATGGCATGTATATTTAGTAGCATAAAGGGGGAGCACTATACAGTTGCTCCCTTGCATATCGAGCCTTGTGCATGTACTAGATTAACTAAGTTTGCACTAACTAAGTTTGCACTTTGGCATTGGCAGTGCATGGTTCATCCTTTTGTACATTGATGGGTTTTTTAATCCTCATTTAATAAAAGCATGATTTTATCTTATAAGTTATAAGCCTATCAAATATTAATCGGTTGACAAACACCCATTATCGTATATAATGTTACGAGAATCTGAAAATGCCTTTTCAATATAATGCAATGAGGCTTACTTACACATCCAGGATGGTCTTAAAAAATGTTTGCCACAAGCAGTGGTGAGGACCTTCCCAAAGTTCAAAAATCGACTTGTTTGAATCTGTCTTTTCCCTCAAGAAAAATATTCGTTATATTAAAAGGCCCGTTGACTTTAAGTAGGAAGGTCTCCAACTAAGAATACAATCAAGAATTTAGTACTTGGCTTGTAACGATGATACTTGTTCTTTTGGGACATCTTCTTAAGAGATCCGCCACCAAGAAAAACAATCGACTTCAATCAACAAGAATCTTTGAAATTTATAGGTGGAGCACCTTATGTCGTTCACATGATTGAACCTATTTTTCTTGTGTTATGCTTTTTTCACCTTTTTGTTTTTGTTTTACTTAGTAAGCTAGATTCCATGCCAAAGGACCAAACTCTCTTTTCAATAGATGCAATGTACTCCAACCCACGTCTAATATTTGGACCTACCCCTATTGCTAACAAGTTGAGTTGTCACATCAATGTCACAAGTGCAAAATATAAGCAATTTCTAGAAAGACAACGAATCTTAAACATGCTATATTAATTATATGATTAAAAATGTATAATAGAAAATCATCATCATAGTTTGAAGTACTTCTTGATTCAAATGAAACTTATGAAGAAGCAAAATTGGTTAGCACAAGTTCAAGCATGTAACCGTTGTTATCAAATACCTCAAGGCTAAGGAAAGTCAAGTTGTTGATGCTCTATCAAGGTTTTGGAGAATGCAAATGTGTGGTACTGGTGAATGTGTGTGTGTGTGTGTGTGTGAAGTGAAGGAAATCTTGAACTATGGCGCAGTAATTCTTGAGCACTTGGATGGAAAACAATTTGATACTCCGGTAAATGACAGCCGATTATGCAAGTTCTGGCAGCCTGCTCCGCCAATTCAGCAAGCCTAATCTCAATATATTTTTTAGTTTTATTTATTTTTCAATGTTTTGTTTTCAGTATTTAATTTGCTGAGTTTTTTGGAAAAAGACAGTTAAAAATAAGGAAAGACTGATGAGCAAAAGTCAGGAAGTCATCAACATAAGGAAAAGGAAGCACAATATTTTTTATGGACAATGACTTAGAAAATCACTAATTTGGACAAATTTGGCCAATACAATATCAAAAACCTTCGCTGAGCTCTCGGACTGTACATCCACCCTTGGTTTATCTAAATTGAGGTGGGCGAAGGTTCCTGACAAGAGAAAATCCAATTTTTTAGACAGGCAAATGTTCAGTGATATGCCATTTTGGAAACCTTCGCTGAGCATCATAACCTCATTATGAACCTTCGCCGACCTGCTGGATGATCTTAAAATGTCAAAATTAGGTTGTCCATAGGTTCAGATTGTGAAAAAATGCATTTATGACAGTACTTGGACGGAGGACCCTCCTGGGCGAAGGTTCATCCTTCGTCAGCCCTGGAAAACGTTCTTCTGATAGGTTCAGATCCTTAGAAACCTTCGTCGAGATTTTTATAGCCTATTTTTTATAGTAGTGCATATGCCTGCAAATTTTTGTTCAGAACTAATCAGCCAAACTACTATTTTGTGTAATGGACCCACCAAATTCACCTATAAGTTGGTTGAATTATAAGTTCAATGTATATGATACTCTGGAACCAAACTTATTTTGAATTTACAATTATTAGGTTTTTATAGCTATTGGAAAAAATTATCAATAAATTTTAGAAACTAAATTGTGACTCGTTGATCAAATTTGTCTTGTTTGGCTTGTAGTTGTATTGAAATGAAATTCGAACTCGAGAAAGACCCACTTCAACATTATTAGTGATTTTTTTATTGTTTTTCTTATCTGGCTCTTTTGGTACCATATATAGAAAATAGTCCAAAATAAATTAAAAAGTCCACAGTGTTTGAATAAAATTGCCCGTCTAGATCAAGTTTTGAGTGCTAGTTTTGCAATAGATTGATTAACCAAGTACCCAATCACTCTTATCTTTTGTATTACAACATGGTATCAAAGCCAAGTACAACAGTTTAATTGTTGATCAAAAGCAAGTCCCAATTTAGCAATTTTGATGCTGAATAACAAGTTTTGATAGGGTGAGGCTAAACCAAGTGATTGCTTCAAAATTTAAGGTCTAAAGTTGATAGTGGGTTGCAGGTGTACTTTTCACGTGTCTGGGGAGCTGCTGTACTTGCATTTAATGTTCCATTACTGGTAGGATCCTCATAATTTTTCTACACATCATCTTGATGAGAATTTTGATGCAAATCAAAGAGAAAGCATCAAAGATCATTTGCCATTATTGAGATTTAACTTTCTATCATTAAATCCAAATAATAGGTGTTGAGAACAAGTCCTTAAAATTAGTTTTACAGGTCTTGTTGGATCATCAAGAAGAAGGGGTGTAGGTGAGTCATTGTTTTGCCAAAATCATTGATTTTTTTTATTTGATTTAATTAAAATTTGAAGTGAACTCATGAGACTTCCATTCAATCGTAGTGAGAGGGTGAGAGGGAAGGCTAGAAGTCTATTTTGAGTCATTCAACTCAAGTGAAGTCTTTATGAACCTCTAGAATCAAATCTATTCAATTTTATTGAATCATACTTTGTAGAATCCTTCAAGATAGTTCTTTTGAATCAAGATTACTTCGATCTTGCTACTTGTGTCTTTGTGAACATCAAGTGAGTTGCAAGTGAGGAAAATTTTAGAAAAGATTTTCAGGAGGGGCAAGAAGTACATTCATAATATAAGCCATTAGCAAGATGGGATCACTTGGATCATTCCTCTTGGAAGCTAGTGAGAGGTTAAATTCTACAAACTACCCCCAAGACCTCTATGATCTTGTCCTAAATGAAGAAGATGAACCTCTAGGAGGACAAAAATTAGTGAAGTGCAAGAAGAGGGCACGACTAGCACTACATTCTGTGAAAATATTTGCCATTCAAGATAGTCTACCTCTTTGACAAGCTACATAGTGTGCTTGTGGTCGAGGAGTGTAGATTCCAACAATGCAAGAGTAGGTTGAGTTCCTTGCCCTTGCATGATGGAGATGAGAAAGCAAATTTCTGAAGGAAAGCAAAAAGAAGAACCAAAGAAAGGATGCTAAGGAGGAGAATCAAGCAACAAGCTCAAAGGCAAAGGGCAAGATAGATAAGTCCAAGCTAAAATATTTCTTTTGTGAAAAGAAGGGGCATTTTGCATCCGAATGCTACAAGAGACAAAATGCACAAGAGGAGAGCAAAGAAGGAAACCTTGCACATCAAGAGGAGGATGAAGGGGACTCATCCTTGATGGCATCAACATCTTCACCAACAAGCAAGAGAAACTCAAGAGAATCATGGTGGATTAATACTGGGGCTAGTTCTCACGTGACTTTCCAAAAGGACTACAGCTCTACTTTCTTTTAATAGTGCTAAAAAGTCCATATTTACCTAAAGTGATCAAGAATGTAGAATAGATAGTGTTGGAACCATCTCTTTGTGTCCAGGATCTTCTAAAAGAATGGATCTAGATGAGGCATTACATGAGTGGGCAACATGCATTGTTTAAAATCTGATGATGGGCCAACCTAACGAATCCTTGTCCAAAGTTCAATCAAGGCGGTCGATTTTAAAAGCACAACCTTATCAATTGATTAATGGTCAATTGTATTGATAGGGAGCTGATGATATTCTTAGAAGATGTGTGTTACCACATGAAGGACCCGATCAAATTATGTTTCACATGATGAAATGGGAGGAGGACATTTTTCATCTGATATCACTTCGAAAAATTTTACAATCAGGATGTTGGTGGCCTACGGTTCATAAAGATACTTAAAAGTATATTAAGTCCTATGATGTTTGTCAACATGTGCATCGTCCTACGAAACAGAATTATGAGCCTCTACATCCAGTTTTAGCACAAGCAACGTTTGAAAAATTGGGGATTTGATATGTTGGTCCTATTCAACCTGTGGCATGAGAGGTACTCAAGCTAGATATATTATCGTAGCAACATATTAAACGACCAAATGGGCTGAAGCAAGAGCAATTCATGTTGCTGATGCAAAAACTACCGCCAAGTTTCTATATGAGAACATTATTGTCTGACTTGGTTGTCCAATTGAGATTGTCAATGATCAAGGAACACATTTTGTTGATGAAACAACCAAGTGTTTACTAGAGGAATTTTTTGTTATTCATCGGTTTAGTACTCTATATTTTTTGAGGGATAATGGACAAGCAGAATCTTCAAACAAGATTACGTGTAGTATTATGACTAAAATAGCGGAGGCAAGTTGTTTAGATTGGGAACATAAGCAACATGCAGCGTTATGGACATTCAGAACAGCCTATAAAGTTACTACAAATCAGACGCCATTTCAACTGGTTTATGATCAAGATGCAGTTATGCCGATTGAATTTTTAATTCCATCTCTACGCATAGCAACTACAGAACACTTGGATGATGCTAATCCTCACAAAACTTTGTGAAACCATATTGATGGCAGTTCATGCACTAGCAGGGGAGAAAGCTCGTCACAAGGCATGGCATGATTGTCGATAACATAAGAAGGATCTAAAGGAAGGAGATCTTGCCTTGATGTATAAAATGACATTGATAAAAAAAAAATTGAAATTAACATGTGCAGGACCATGCAGAGTTAAAGAAATTCTATCATATTGAGCAATGGTCCTGAAACACCTTGATGGGCGAAGATTTGATACCCTTGTGAATGGCGGACGATTACACAAGTTTTTTTAGCCTGATCCCCCAACTTGATCAAAGATCTGATCTTTTTATCTTTACTTGATTTTTCAATGTTGTTGTTTTGATTAGTTATTTTTATCTTTTTTTAGAAAAGACAGTAAAAAAAAATGATGAGCAAAAGTCAAAAATTTGTTTTAAAGATAATTAATCTAGATCTCTCATTCATGATTAATATGGATGCAAGTAATATGGCTATTTGAACGATATTGTTGCAAGAGAGTCGGCGGCCCGTTGCATTTGAAAGTAAGAAGCTACCTAATTTACAGATCAAATATACTACTCATGAAAAGGAGTTATTTGTCATGATCCATGCTTTGAAAACATCGAGACACTACTTGTATGGTAGTAAGTTTGTAGTGAATACAAATCACCAACCATTAACGTATTTACACATTCAGAATGGTCTTAGAGGTCATTAAGGCCCGATGGGAACAAAAGTCCTATAGGAATTTGACTTTGAAGTGCATTATATCAGAGTGCCACCAATCGGGTGGCATATGCGCTTAGTCGAGATTAACTGAGATTAAAACGAACTTTTATCTGTCCTTGAGAGGTCTATGTGAAAAAGATCTACATTTTGGACCAATTTTGGAGAAACTTCTAGCAATCAGACTGTTATACGAGGTGATCGATCTTGAGAGAAAGATAAAAGGTGTGAATGATTTTTTTTATCCATAATAGACTTTTGTTAATGACATTATTGACTTATAAAATGAAATGAAGTAATTTATTTTTCGTATCACCATGTTATTTTATTTAATATCTAATTTTGTTTATGTTGAAAAAAATATTTTTTTTAAAATTTTCATTAATATTTTAATCAAAAAAAGTGATGAACTTGGTCAAAAAACATCAAATTCTTATTTTCATTCATTTTTGCAAAACAATTACAAAAACAACACACGATAATTAAGATGTTATATTTTCAAATGCTAAGTGCTCACAATACGTAAATGACACTGCTTTTGCAAATGACACGCTTAAAAAGTTGTTCAAATAAAGGGCACAAATCACACTATTTTACATATTTTATTGTAATTTTAGAAAAGTTTAAATTTTTAACATATTAATATTAGATTCTTAACAAAATGGTCCAAAATATATTCACTTTTTCAAGTGTTTGATAATTGCAAAAAATATTGCAAAGATCCATATTTTTATTTCATGTTAACAATCAAATTTTAGAACTTTATAAAAAGTTAAAATATTAAGCATTATAACAATTTTTTTAAATAAAAATCAATATCTCAATATTTATAAAATCTCAATTAATAATATTCACTTTCAAAAAAATTTCCAATATGTACAGATTAGAGCACAGATAAAAATAATTTCTGAGTAGCATTGTCATAAATTTTGATATAAAAAATTTTATTTAATGCAACAACTTATATTTGTTAAGCGAATCGAATATTGAGATTTTTTTTTTTAAATTCAAAAAAATATCTAAAAAAATGGATCTTTAGGTCACTTCTCTCTTTCTTTTGTCACCATGTTTTTTTAAAACAAAACTATTGTTGTGAGATGGTATTGAGACCAAACCAACTATTGAGCCATCAATAATGAACTTTCCACCCAACTCAAAAGGAATCTTATACGACCATCAACAAGGCATCCCAGAGATACACAATGATATTACTATCCGAGAATTGCACAATTTATCTCACTTTCATTTGAGCCTACACAAAATGATGAGCCCAAACCTCAAGGGAAAGACAAAGCAACATGTCAAAAGAGATTCGTGTGCAAACTAAGAGCTCGCCTCCTTTTCGAATTGAAAATGGACCTATTTGAAAGACAAAAGACAGAAAAGAAAAGTTACAATACAAGGACAAATGGGATCAGAATAGAGATCCTCAATCAAGAGGAAGTAGAGGCCAAAATAAAGCCCATGATTGTCAAAGAATCTAGATATGTGGCATGACGTCCTACAACTACTTAAAGATTATACAATGGATGAGGTAATCATAGTGATGTCACAAACTAATTGCATCCAAGAGGAGGCATCAAAATACCATTAGCCAATATTCGATGACCCTACTAAGGTAAATCTCTAGAACTATCGTAGCTAGATGAAGAGGAATGATATTTATCGATGCTTCATTTTGGCCCAAGGCCAAGATAAAAAAGAACATTTACAATACAAGGACAAATGAGATCAAATGGAGATCCTCGATCAGGAGGAAGTAGAGGCCAACTCTAGAACTATCCTAGCTAGATGAAGAAGAATGATATTTATCACTGCTTCATTTTGGCCTTTGCACATTATTCAAGTCTACGGTTTGATCTATCATCTCAAGGCCCGCTCAAAAGAGCCCTAGTATCTACTCTTATTCTCTGACCTCCAAGTTAGTCCACATTGTTTCATGTTCATAAAGACTTATCAAAATATGCTATTTGCTAATTTTCTAACACAACTTGAAGAATATAAGAAAGACTATCCAATGTACTTGGCTATTAGATAGCTAATTGAAACTGAGATGAATTTTGGATATGCAACAAGTGGTATTAGTAATGATCTATAGCATCAACAAATACAATTGATGTAAGCGAGGGTAAGCAACATTATTTGGTAGATCATTTGCCGAGGAATCCACAATACACCTACTACTAAGAAATAAGGCCCCATAATTTTGCACATTTATGCGCTAATGGTAAAAAATCATAACTTTCATTGCCAAAAACAAAACTATGGAATAGCATCAATAAAAGAAACGTAAAAAAGAAAGGTCATGAAAGCGAACGATGAAGCTTTTATTGCATGAATGAAAATGTGTGTTAAATCACATGAAGTGAGCTCGGCATATTGCCGTCTCGGAATTAGTAAAACTTTTAGGAAACCTTATTCTCCATTATGATAATGAGAAATCGAGAAGAATTCACAGACCTGATCCATGCCTATATCAGCAGCAGCTACATCTTTCTTATGTGATGAATGTGAAAAATGTTTCACCAAAAAAAACTGAAATAGAATTGATTTGTTTGTCACACGCATTGCTTGCCCTTTCTCTTTCACAAGAACATCCTTGCTCTGACTTGCTATTCCTGAAACCTGTTAATAGAACGATTGTATTTCATGTGACTCTCCACCAATTGGCCTGTGGCAAGAGCAGACATTAGAGATAGCTCTCCAGCTAATACTGCACCTGCAATTATTCTAGCCAAAGTTTGTGCATTCTTTCCAGGTGAATCAACGTTAGCTCCTCCGATCCCCAAAATGTTCAAACATGCCGCTTGTGACGCAAGCTGCGTGCCACCTCCGACTGTGCCAACCTGTACGTAGGATTTATTATAGCCTTATTTTTCAAGGTATTTCACAATATAATTGGTTATAATCATCATTCAGAAACATTTTCGATTGTCGTCATGGTTTGCATTCTCAATAAGCACTAAGTCTTCCTCTAGCAAGCCTAGGTACTTGATCAGTTACCTCTATTGAAGGCATTGTCACAGAGATGTGCAAATCCTTTCCATTGTTGATGCTTTCCATCAGAGTCATGCATTGAGAACTTTCAACATTTTGTGCCGGATCTTGACCTGTAGCGATGAAGATGGCAGACACAACGTTTGATGCATGAGCGTTGAAACCCCCCAGAGCACCAGCCAGGGCAGAGCCTGCAAGGTTTTTGATTGTATTCAACTCAACAAGGCCAGAAACTGACGTCTTCAAAGTCTTGGATATAACGTCGCCACTGATTACAGCCTCACAGACAACCGACTTTCCTCGGCCTTCTGTCCAATTCACGGCAGTAGGCTTTTTATCCGCACAGAAGTTACCTGAATGGCAGAAGAGAGAATAAACCTAAACATGTTGAAAGCATGAATAATTTTGTGTCCAGAAATCGAAAATTGGCCTTCACTAGAACAAAAAATATGAAGTCACTTGCAAGTTGCATAGAGCTTTTTGGAATTGCTTTGGGATGTAGATTAGGATGACTACAGATAAAATTGCAAAATACCTGACATGCTAACAATCTCCATATCCTGAAACATATCTTGAAGATAATTCAAGACATTCTGGACACCTTTGGAAACCATATTCATGCCCATGGCATCTCCAGTAGAACATCTAAAACGCATATACACATTTCGCCCTGCCAAAGCACAGTGCAGGTTCTGAAGTCTTGCAAATCGGCTTGTACTGCAGTTAACATAGCATTCCCCTTCAGCGGCATGTTTGCAAAAGAATGAAAGAACAAACAAAAACATGCACTTCAATTACAACCTCGTATTATAAGCCAAAAAAAGGGGGAAGAAGCTCCATATTTGGTTGATCCACGCTAAACCACAAGACACGTCTAGGATTCGTTACTCGCATCACCATTTTGCAGTCGTGAAAGTTATTCTAGATAACACTAACATTCACGCTGTATTTTGTCCGACGTACACGTTTGAAGAAATAATCGCGTTAAAATAAATAATGATGTACCTATTGAACACGTCTGCTATGTCATCAAAATTGCTCGGATTTTCCATGTACCACTTAAGATCTGCAGCTCGCTTTACATTTGGGAACCGCACGACAGGGGCCCTCGTCATGCCATCTCTTAGAAGAACGCTGGTGGCTCCTCCAGATTGGAGTATAGCCTTACAGCCTCGGTTCGTACTGGCAACAAGGCATCCTTCTGTGGTAGCCATAGGAAGCAGGTAGTCATTACCGTCCAGTAAAAGAGGCCCAGCAATTCCGACAGGAATTTGAACGTACCCGATGACCATCTCACAACATTGTCCCTGAAGCGACTTGTAATCCATTCCCATCAAGGGAAGATCCTCCAAGGATCTCCCAGTTTTCAGCTCAACATATCGTTTTCTGACTCTAGCTGCCGTCGTGCAATCCCCTATATGAGCTTCAAGACCGTATGGCGAGATATCCCCATTGCCAATTGCATGAGCAAGATTTTCATCGCAGGCATCTTCAAGAGGCTTGCCGCCAAAATGCGCCTTCGACGCCGGCACAACCCTTCCAGCATCTAATGTCGATTTGCTCTTGTATTTGCTTCTCTTATGAATAACGAACTGAATGTCCAGCTTTCTACAAATAAAATTCTGAACAAACTCGAATCCTGTCGAATAAATAAACGAGGCGAGCTGTGAAATGACTGTGAAAATTTCCTTGAGGTTCACAATATGAAGCGTTCTTGAAGTTCTGACCTTCTTGCTCCAGCGACTAATTAGATGATATGAAGCAGAGAACAATAAAGCAAGCAAAAATCTATTTGCCAACCCCAGGTATAAAGGTAAAGAATCCGAGTCCACCAACTCGGTTTCCTGACATCTGAGATGCGGCATAGAGGCACCATGCAAAGTCAGAGGGGAAAGGCCTGATGAGGCATCATCCATCTTCTTCCCTCGCTTTATCCACCTTTCCTTTGAACCATGGATGGGATAATCTATGAAGATTCAATTCAAATAATGATAACTTTTTTAATCCAAGATCCAAACGTAAGTTTTCCTACAGAACAATAAATTGCTTTCAATCCATCTTCTTGATGACCAAGATCAATTCAAAGCCGGCATGAACGAGAACTTTCAAGATTCAATTCAAATAATGATAACTTTTTGAATCCAAGATCCAAACGTCTGCTGATGACATATCCTCACCTTTTTAAGTTCGTTGCTGCCGAGCGGGTTTGACGAACACCAACTTCGAAAAGATTTAGTAAAAAGCTTTCTGAGAGAGCGATGAGGAGTGCTCGCAAAAAACAAACAGGCCGATTAGCTATAGATTCATAGACTGATACCATCCTTATCGTGTTCTTTGGAATGTTGTAGTTTTTTTACGCAATTGGATTGAACCTTTTTTACGAGCATAGACATTGATGAAAAGCCTATAATCCATTGAAAAAACACTACAAAGGGTAGATTCTTATGGATTTCAAGTCTATAGACTTTATACCATCATTATCGTGTTCTTTGGAGTGTCCTAGCTTTTTTATGCGGTTGGCTTGACCTTTTTACGATCATAGATGAGGCTTGCCAAAAACTTACATGTCACTACAGAGTGGTTAGGGTTCAAGCCTGCACCTTTCGAGTGACAGTCAACAACTCTACTCATAGTGGTCAGGATTCAAGCCTGCACCTTTCGAGTGGCAGTCAACAACTCTACCCATACACCCCCACCACTACGATAGACAGAAAATTTTAGATTCACCTACCAAATTCTCTTTTGGAAGTCCCAAAAACCTACATGCTCGATTCCTTTAATAAAAAATTTCATGATTTTTTGACTTCGTGCACGAAGCTCGTTGTTGAAAACATGAGGCTTGTAGTGGTACACCACTATCGAACATCGTAACTACAATAGGTATTGACCAGTCACGTGAGGATATGTGGCACATAATACATTCAGCATTGTGCAACCATATGAATATATGATTGCATAATCATGTATAATTCCAAAACGACATGTAGGGGACCCAAATTTCGATCTCCTAATGGCATGTATATTTAGTAGCATAAAGGGGGAGCACTATACAGTTGCTCCCTTGCATATCGAGCCTTGTGCATGTACTAGATTAACTAAGTTTGCACTAACTAAGTTTGCACTTTGGCATTGGCAGTGCATGGTTCATCCTTTTGTACATTGATGGGTTTTTTAATCCTCATTTAATAAAAGCATGATTTTATCTTATAAGTTATAAGCCTATCAAATATTAATCGGTTGACAAACACCCATTATCGTATATAATGTTACGAGAATCTGAAAATGCCTTTGCAATATAATGCAATGAGGCTTACTTACACATCCAGGTTGTCTTAAAAAATGTTTGCCACAAGCAGTGGTGAGGACCTTCCCAAAGTTCAAAAATCGACTTGTTTGAATCTGTCTTTTCCCTCAAGAAAAATATTCGTTATATTAAAAGGCCCGTTGACTTTAAGTAGGAAGGTCTCCAACTAAGAATACAATCAAGAATTTAGTACTTGGCTTGTAACGATGATACTTGTTCTTTTGGGACATCTTCTTAAGAGATCGGCCACCAAGAAAAACAATCGACTTCAATCAACAAGAATCTTTGAAATTTATAGGTGGAGCACCTTATGTCGTTCACATGATTGAACCTACATGTAACCGTTGTTATCAAATACCTCAAGGCTAAGGAAAGTCAAGTTGTTGATGCTCTATCAAGGTTTTGGAGAATGCAAATGTGTGGTACTGGTGAATGTGTGTGTGTGTGTGTGTGTGTGTGTGTGTGTGTGTGTGTGTGTGTGTGTGTGTGTTCTGGGAAATAGGAGAAAATTGCATGTCCACAGGACAAGATTAAACCTCACAAGTTACATGATTTACTGCTATCATGATAAAGGACTATAAAAGGGAAAACAAATGCATCAATACCTAATCAAATAGAAGGGTTTATCATTCTTATATGAAGAGGTGAGCAACAATATTGAAAGCTGCCAAAGACTTTAAATTAAATTAGGACTAGTTTAATTGGATAGTCAATATAGGGGCTTAGGCATTCGCGTTATCTTTGTTAATGGTGAAATTTGTAATAATGGTTGGAAGGCCTAATTAGCCTAATAAGGCCCCAAACTCATTAGAGGAACAAAGGCTGACTGTAAACACTTGAGGTCATGATAAATTTGGAGGCTATTCTACATTCACTAAATTTAAACTTTCTCTTATGAGACTTGGGAGCTTCTCCTCTTGAGAGCTATGGATTTTGCCTTTTGGTGGTTCACTTGCTTACCTTCACATGAGAGCTTGATCATCCTTTGGATTAGGCCCTTAGAGTAATGAATGGTAATTTAATAGAGATTTCTACCTATCTTTGCCTAATTTGGTGAAGCTTTCTACAATTTGTCTAGTTTCTTGATTTTCTGACTATTTTCTATTATCTTGTTTCATCATGATTACTTGATGATTATGAATGAATAAGATATTAGGATGCTATGATTGGCAAAGGAAACTAGCAACAAAAAAGTTATCATTTGGGAGAAAAGACTAGTCAAGTTGCAAGAGAAGGATGCCAATGTGAACTACCAAAAGAAGCACATTGAGTGTTAAATTTCATGCTAGTTAGTTGGAATACGATATAGATAGCTTGATATCACTTCAACAATAATCTAAACATTTTGGAGTAATGTCATGTACTACTAATACATTAGTACTTATCAATGCATCAGAATATCCATTGTAAGCTTTGTAGGCCCAAAAGCTGGAGCTATTAGCCTTAAGAACAAGGCATTTCTCTCTTTAGGCCCTCCAAAGTAATTAATAAGGATAATAGGCCAACAAGGGCCCAATGTAGTTTAAATAATACTTAACAAGGGCTAACTATCTCTCAAGATAGTTAAGTTAAGCTAAGTAAGAGCATTGTCTATAACTAGGCAAGAGACATCTTTTTGTGAATCTTTTGGCTCATTTGCAAGTGAGAGTTTTTAGCTTCCTTGTGAATGTGAGCCATAGGGATCTCCATTGCTAGGTCTCATGTGCCCTATCCACATGAACCAATGCTCAATTTACACTGCTTTGTACTCTTTCTTTCATTGATAATGTGATTCCATTGAGATCTTGTTGGAGGGTTTGCGGATCTCAAGGCAACCCTAACCCTAGTTAATAAGTGTGAGGGATTTGGCACCCTGTTTGTGTAAGTCCAACCCAATGATCACATAGTTATTTGATTGATTAGTTAAAAGTTAATAAAGGACTTTAGGCCTTTTTGCGGGACTTTTAATGTCGCAGGGCCTAAATGTCAAGTTAGTGAATAAAGTTGGGTTTCCCTCCAATTTTGATGGTTCCCACACTTTTTTAAATTTGAATGAAAAGAGAGGCAAGACTGGACCAATAGGATTCAAAGGCCAGGGTCCTCCTCTCTACCATAAAAAGGGACCAACTCGAGTTGCTCCTTATGTTCATTTTCTCATTTCAATAAAAGATTGGTTCTCTTTAGAAATGGATTGATGAATGTCCTTGCTCTTCCTCTCTTTTCCTCCATTTCTCATGCTTCCTTTATATTTGTTAATTGTTGGATTTGATCATTATTGGGATTGCTATTTCTTATGCTTTTTGGGAGAGAGAAAAGGAGAGAGAGAAGAGTAAGTTTCTATCATTGTTGTGGATTTAGAGTTAATGGATGTAGTGTTAATGGATGTTAGTGTTAGATCCTCCATTCATGTTGAAATCTGAACTATACTATCGCTCTCATGGGAACGAACCTCTGTGTGACAACTAACTCCATCTCTTTGATGCTAGATTGACTAGATCTTGGATTCAGGTTAGGCAAGGAAAGAAACCCACTACAATTTTGGAGCCGTTGTCGGGGAGCTACGCCAATTTTTCAGTTCGCAGCATGTTTGGTTGATGGTTAGCTTGCATTAGGCATCTTGTTGTGGCATGAATAGTGCTAGATTTGCATTTTATATCAAAAATATGTCAAATCTGTCAGATTTGGTCAAAAAGAGGCAAAAAGCATCATCAGAGCTCAGAACTTTCTACCCTCTTTCAGGAAACCTTCGTTCGAGTTGCAGACACCTTCGATTTTGTTTACAGGACCTTCAGTTTGAAGGGCGAAGATTAATTTCCAGCAGATTTCCAAAAACATCAGAAAAACCGCCAAAAAACACTAAAAATTATCAACACCCTAAAAAATACAGAAAAAGAACCTTCGCCCAATTTATTGTGCTAAGATGTGATTCAGATCTATCTATTGCCAGGTCGGCGAAGAATAATACCAAAAATAGAAAGGGTTTCAAAGGATCAGTTGTCATATTGTCATATTTTTGCCAAAAAAGTCACTTTTTTGCAAAATTACCAGTATTACTCTTGATCTTTTGCCAGAACCTTTGTCGAGTTTTCAAAACATTCTATTTATAAAAAAATACTATTTTTGAGTTTGGTGAAGATTCTTCTTGATCAAATCACAAAAAATCTTGATTTTTTTCCTCGCCAGATTACATAAACTGTATTTCCTTGTGTCAGAAACCTTCGTCTAGTTTTTCAAAGTTTTATCTGTGTCAGATCTTCCATTTGAGAAGTCGGCGAAGGTTATGTTCCAAGAAATTGCCAGAAAAGTGTTCAGAGAGTTTTTTTTTCCAACATAGCACTATTTAAACTGCGCTGAGCCAAACTTTGCCTAGCGAACCTTCGCCAGTCCTATTGTTAGTTTTTGATTTTCCAGATCAAGTCTCTGTCAAAATTTGGATCAAATCTGATATATTATGAATTGGATTCTGAGATATTTATCATTTTTAAAAAGTATCGATTGATCAAATTTTGAAAAGTTTTTCATATAGAATCAGATTCTTGAAAAGTGGAATAGATCTAGCAAATCTAATCTGAGATAGTTTTTTGAAAAAATCTAGATCCAATCTCATTATCTATTTGATCTAAATTTGTAAAGATGGCTGCCCCTGGAGCTGCTCCTGGAGGTGCTCCACAGGAGGTCAATCCAATTATTGTTAGAAGAGCACCCCGATTGGATCTACCCAAATATAATGTATTAACAAATCGAGTTAGATTTCTTCAGATCTATGCTGAATCCTATGAGGTCTGTGGTGAGATTTATCCTCAAGATAAACTTAAGTTGTTTCCTATGCCCTTAACAGGCGCAACACAAGACTAGTACTATAACCAAGATAAAACTGAGCATACAGATTGGGAGGTTGCTAATCGAGCCCTTATCACACGGACCGTGGAAGTTTATGGAAGACCCTTTCCTACTTTTAAGTAAAATAAAAATAGGAAAGCGGGAAATGGTTCGAGATTACATCGAAAGGGTGAAACGTCTTAGATCTGAATGCGAACCTGAGCTGATTAATGAAAATGCCATGATTATGTTGTTTTTGTCAGGTCTACCTAAACGGATCAGACGTGAGCTGAAACGCCATAATGAGTACGCACTTTTGCAAAATGCTATGGATGATGCAATTCGGAAGGAGGATGAAGATTCAGATGATGAGCCAACTGTCAGTATGTTGCCTTATACAGCAGGGCAGACTACTATGACATCCACCACTATTGCATCAACGAAAGCCAATGCTATTATAGAAATGATGCTCAATGAGTTCGAGAAACTTGGGAAGACCCAGCAGAAACAGATGGAAAAGTTGCAGTTGCAATTTGATGAGAAGATCAAAGCATTGGAAAATTTCCACGGAGAAGCGAACAAGGAACCTGAGAAGTTTGCAAAGACTTTTCCTACCAGGAAAAATATCTGGTGTTCTATTTGTACAGGAAATCACATAGTGAACGAGTGTCCTCAATTGAAAAAATGAATGGAAATCAGTGTTTGCCATCGGTGTAATTCACCTGACCATGAGACTGCTTTTTGCAACTTCAACCCTCGGATAATTCAACAACGGTATGCCCAGATGGGATATCGAGATCCAATCCAGCAGCAAGACTGCGACAATCTACTCTTGGATACCCGGAACGTCTAGCTTTGTCTGCCCCACCAAAACACTCAGCTCCTCCTACCAATTTGATGGAACCAGAACCTTACGGAAGTGCTGAGCAATGGAGCTATGGTAATGATCAGGAAGGTGGATCCTCAAAACAGTATGCCATTTATGCTGCCGCTCAACAACAAGCCTTGAGAAGTTGGACCAGAGCACCACTTGGATGCTTTGCATGTGGAGAAAATCACAGAGTTGCAGAATGCCCAAATAAAGAAAAATTTGTACCATTTTGTCATGATTGTGGATATGGGCATTGCTATAAAGACTGTCCAGCAAGACCGAAGCCACCACCAGCTACATCACCTGTAAATTTGATAACCATCAAGAAAGGATCAATAGCTCAAAATAAACCAAGTGCACCCTTGATGGTGGTCACCAGAGCACAAAAGCAAAAAGAACTAGTAGTGGATCCAGTGCCTGCTGATTCTATTCCATTGAATGAAACACCAACAACATCAGGAGTCTATCCAAATCTTAATGCTGAAAAAACAAAGATATCAGGATATGAGACAGTGGATTAAACATCTGCAAGAAGAAGAGGGACTTGAAGCTGCTAAAGTAACAGCTGAAGTTCGGTCTTCACCATTGCAGCCTCCAAGAATTTTACGTATGAATATGAATGATCAATTACATTATCATGAAGAACCCTTCAAGATGACTGAACCGAAAGCACCGCATATAGAATTACTCATGAACATTTTGTCTAGCAAGATCAATATTTCATTGGGAGAGTTTCTAAAGTTGGTGCCAAAAGCTAAAGAAGTCTTAGCGCAAAAGTTAGCTCAAGAAGAACTAGAAGTCCACCAGGAGCCGCTTTTCTGTGTTGGATTTGAAGAATCTAACAATGTACTCCATGTTGGAGCCACTTCGGAAAGTGAACAAAAGAATATCACTCTGCCGATATGACATAGACAATTTTCTAAAGAAGCAACCGTGATGGATGGCGGTTCAGGAGTTAACCTGATTTCTACAAAGCTATGTACAAAATGGGGCCTTACAAAGATTAAGCCTGCTACTTTTGCTATTAAGCTAGCGAATCAAATAACAGTTCGTCCACGAGGAATGGTGGAAGATATATCTGTCAAGATTGCAGGAGTACAGTTCGTCATTACTTTCGTCGTGATGGACTTACCAGACGCACCAAATGTCTACCGAGTTCTATTAGGACGTTTATGCTTACGAGTTGCGCAAGTAATTCATAACTGGAGTACCGAAAAAATCACTTTTGAAAATTGTGAACATGCAGTTAAAGTTGATCCTACGACTTGGACTATCAGACCAGTGGTTCAAAAAGCAGATGACGATTCATCAACAACGGATCACACTTGTGATCGAACAGAGAAAAAATTGGGAGTTCACTACGATTCTCAAATGGATACTGTCAATTGGAATAAAGCTCTTGCAACAATTGATTGTACAACAGGATATATGTGTCAACAAGATATTCAATCAGAGTTGAGCGACATTTCCTTATTAGATCGAACTTTGGATACACCAATTTCGTTTCCACTAAATGTGCTGAATGTAGCCTGGATATCAACAGAACCTATACCAGATCCAATTGAGGATGATCTCATACCAGTGAGCCATGTCTTAACTTAAAGACAATTGATTCATAAGGCTCAACCTTATCAATTAATTGCAGGACAATTGTACCGTCGTGGATCAGATAATATTTTATGAAGATGTGTTTTACTGCATGAAGTACCAGATTTAATCATGTTTTCACATGATGTCATGGGTGGAGGACACTTCTCTACAGATATTACTATTCGCAAACTTTTACAATCCGGTTGTTGGTGGCCTACGCTAAATAAGGACACAAAAAATTTTATTCAGACGTGTGATGTTTGCCAGCGAGCATGATGGCCTACTCGACAGGATTATGAACCCTTACATCCGGTTTTATTGCAAGCACCGTTTGAAAAATGGAGATTGGATTATGTTGGTCCTATTCATCCTGCCGCGCAAGGATCTCAGGCCCAATACATTATCGTCGCAACTGATTATATGACCAAGTGGGTTGAAGCCAAAGCTGTCAAAGTGGCTGATGCGAAATCTATGGTGAAAATATTATAATCAGATTTGGATGTCCGATCAAAATTGTCAATGACCGGGGTACACACTTTGTTAATCAAACAATAAAGTGTTTACTGGAAGATTTTTTCGTTATACACATATTTAGTATTCCCTATTATCCCAGAGGGAATGGCCAAGCTGAATCTTCCAATAAGATTCTCTACACCATTATGACAAAGACAGTTGAAACAAGTCGGTCCGATTGGGAACATAAACTGTATGTAGCATTATGGACATTCAGAATCGCTTACAAAATTACTACAAATCAAACACCTTTTCAACTGGTTTATGGTCAAGATGTTGTTATGCCAATTGAATTTTTAATCCCATTTTTACGCATAGCAGCAACGGAACGCTTAAATGATGTATGTCCTTACAAGTCCGTCATGAAGCGTTGCACAAATTACGTGAAACCCGATTGATGGCAGTTCATGCCTTAGCAACAGAGAAAGCCCGTCGCAAGGCATGGCACGATCGTCATTTGCACAAAAAGATCTGAAAGCAGGAGATCTTGCATTGATGTACAAAATCAAGCTGATCAAGGGTAAGTTGAAGTTTACCGGGGAAGGCCCGTATAAAGTGAAGGAAATCTTGAACTATGGCGCAGTAATTCTTGAGCACTTGGATGGAAAACAATTTGATACTCCGGTAAATGACAGCCGATTATGCAAGTTCTGGCAGCCTGCTCCGCCAATTCAGCAAGCCTAATCTCAATATATTTTTTAGTTTTATTTATTTTTCAATGTTTTGTTTTCAGTATTTAATTTGCTGAGTTTTTTGGAAAAAGACAGTTAAAAATAAGGAAAGACTGATGAGCAAAAGTCAGGAAGTCATCAACATAAGGAAAAGGAAGCACAATATTTTTTATGGACAATGACTTAGAAAATCACTAATTTGGACAAATTTGGCCAATACAGTATCAAAAACCTTCGCTGAGCTCTCGGACTGTACATCCACCCTTGGTTTATCTAAATTGAGGTGGGCGAAGGTTCCTGACAAGAGAAAATCCAATTTTTTAGACAGGCAAATGTTCAGTGATATGCCATTTTGGAAACCTTCGCTGAGCATCATAACCTCATTATGAACCTTCGCCGACCTGCTGGATGATCTTAAAATGTCAAAATTAGGTTGTCCATAGGTTCAGATTGTGAAAAAATGCATTTATGACAGTACTTGGGCGGAGGACCCTCCTGGGCGAAGGTTCATCCTTCGTCAGCCCTGGAAAACGTTCTTCTGATAGGTTCAGATCCTTAGAAACCTTCGTCGAGATTTTTATAGCCTATTTTTTATAGTAGTGCATATGCCTGCAAATTTTTGTTCAGAACTAATCAGCCAAACTACTATTCTGTGTAATGGACCCACCAAATTCACCTATAAGTTGGTTGAATTCTATTCATTACTGACTTGTGCTAGCAAAGCTCTTGCGAATTTTTTTTGCGACCAAAGCCTTTCAAATTTTCTGCATTGTCTTCTAATACACTTTCACGCGTTTATGATTCCTTTCTGATCATCATGTCTTCTACCGATATTTCCCACTCTCCGCGCTATACTATCCATCATGATGTCCCATCTGCAACGGACATCATGATTCTTCCTAGCACAAGCATGGTCACTCAGTGGATGACCCTTGAGGAGCCTCTACTCACTGCAATGGGTATTCATGAGAGAGCCTTTTCAAGTCATATTAATATGGATTTCATCACTCTTGCCTTCAGTATGTGGAAGGAAGAGAAATCCAAATTCTATATCACTTTCCAGTGATCCACACACAAAGTGTGAGTCACTGAGGCCGCACTTGCAGCTATAGGAACATCATCTGGTATGTAGGCCTCACCCAATCACAAGCACGTCAAACATGCCATCAAGCCATTTATTGACCTCACCAACGATCTGCACTAGACCAATGATGGCTACCTTTTAGAAGCCATCACTGAGCCTTCCATCCACGCAGCTGCCCAGCTATTGAATAATTTTCTGATGGCTGGCAACCTCAAGAAAGACCGCATCACATCTCAAATCCTTCACAGGATAGTGGAGTCCCACACTAAGTTGGCCAAAGCCCCTCTTGAACCATATAATTGGCTCAAGACTATTTCTGGTGAGCTCAAGTCAGCTATTAAGGCCAATACTAAGCAACAGTTCACTGCTGGCTCTTTATTGTTCCTCTTAGCCGCTTCTCACTTAGAAAACAGAATCCATGGCTTCCACCTGGATTTCGTGCTTTTGGTTTACAAAGAAGCATTGGCAAAATCATCGCATCAGGCCTCAAGCTCTCATAGTCGTCGTCGTCCACGCAGCGAGATCGTAATTCGTGACTCGCCTTCCGCGTCATAACGTCGCACTAGGCATACCTCGTCAGCTGCGCTTCCACTTCCTGCTGTTGTTCTCACTGAACTTTCCATTCCCCTAGCCTCTGATGCTTCCACCGAAGCCACCTCACCTAACACACAGTTCTTTATGGATATGTTTGATGATTCCGACCCCCTTGGGGCCTCCAAAATATTTGAAATGCCTCAAAGCCCAGCACCCTTTGAACCCCAATCCCCTGGAAGAGGATTCGGACATATCCATGAATCTACTGTTGGTGTCGAAGATGCCAGCCAGCAACCTCACACACAAGGTAGCCCAGCCACACTTCGGGTCAACACAGTTGTAAAATCACCAAAACAGTTCGACGCCATAGTGCCTGAAGGGTTTGAAGAGGTGGATATTTTTGAAGAAAAAGAGACTGTGGCACCTATTCAACGCCTACCAAGGACAATACCATCAGGTCCTCCTGTTGCCGGCGCTGCCACGACCGTCGATTCTGGTGATGCTCTAGGGTTGGTTTCAAGCCTTGGGCAAGTGATCCAGATTATGATGGATAAGAAGAAGGAAATGGAGCAGAGGATCTCTGATCTAGGATCCGAAAACACTTTGATTAGCCAGAAAATTGTCCAACTAGATCGAGAGTTGAAGATAGCCAAACAACATGAAGATAACGTTGAAAGCAAAAAGAAGTTGGCCTAGCAACAAGCTGATCGCTTGGAAAATTACATCAGCTCCCTGCAAAATGCCCTGACAACAGCACAGGATCAGGTAGATAAGGCAGTGGAAGATGCCAAGCAACAAGTGCAACTATTGAAGGGGCAATTATAGATGGCCGAACAAGATCGCACACGGCTTGAAGGTGAATTGGATGTGACTACCCTTGAGCGTGATGCCTATCTGCAAACGCAAATATCCGATCATCCGGTCACACTGACGGAGATTGCATATTTATTCAAAAAAGTGGAGACCTACAACGTGGCCCTTCAGGGATTCCAAGGCCGCTTTGATAGGTTCTAAGGAGCAGCTTCAACTGAGTTGACAAAGGCAAAAGAGACCATCACCGCCTATGAAAAAGCAGTCATTCAAGTGTTGGAAGTCGGACAACAAATCCTCGTCCCGGTCATGCCGCAATTCTCCCCTTCACGCCAAGAAGCTGTACCAATGGATACATGGATTGATTCGAGCATGGACCAGGGGGGAGCTCCAGATATAGCAGATCAACCGCCAACCATACTGGCAGTACAAGCGGGTCCATCCTCATCAAGGACAAGACCTCTATTCAGAAGGCCCATCAGCTTCGAGGACCAGATCCAAACCTTCTTAAAGCAACATTTGCATGAGTCCTCGCGTGGTGGATGGGTTCTGAAATTTAAGACCTCCGAGATTGAGGCCGGCAAAGAGTTAGACAAAATACCTACACTGGGAGAGCAGCCGACATGGAGAATCACGTTTTTGAGAAAACTTCGGAATCAATTAGGAGTTACGTCACCAGCCCTCGCTAGTTGCGGGTAGGTCCCTATTACGTGCCAATGCCGCGACGAAATAAATGGAAAGATTTGGAGTTGGCTATGGACAAAATCACCATCCATATGCCCAATTGGCCAACCATCCATCAGCCTTACAGCTGGACCATTTCAGTGGACTTCCACCGTGCTTTACAAGCATATCAGAGAGAGTATGTCCACTCTTCGGATCCAACGGTGCGACAATCGGCAATGTTTGCTAAAGATCTAATTCTGTTGGTGTCAGTGGCAGCCAAATGGGACAATTGTCTTCCTCCCCTGGCATTCAATCTAAATAAGCTGATGGCCTCAGAGCAAATCAAAGATCAACTACCGATTGCTTGTTTCTATTTTCGTGCGGCTATGATGGAAGGCTCTTGGGAATCCCGCTTCACCTCATGGACAACTTCCAAATGAATTGCCGGAGCCCACCGTTGTTTCCTGCCACACAATTTGGATTTCAATACTGCACGCCTCGACTTTATGGAGAAGGTGCAATATCATTCAATTAAGATTCGGCACGAAGCCAATAAAAGTCCCCAATAATTGCATATTGTAGGTGTCGTGGGACCGCCACCAGTTTTGGTGAGGGATGCTGTTGGCGGGTTTGCGGATCCCAAGGCAACCCTAACCCTAGTTAATAAGTGAGAAGGATTTCGCACCCTGTGTGTGTAAGTCCAATCCGATGATCACATAGTTATTTGATTGATTAGTTAAAAGTTAATAAAGGACTTTAGGCCTTTTTGTGGGACTTTTAATGTTGCAGGGCCTAAATGTCAAGTTAGTGAATAAAGTCAGGTTTCCCTCCAATTTTGATGGTTCCCACACTTTTTTAAATTTGAATAAAAAGAGAGACAAGACTGGACCAATAGGATTCAAAGGCCAGGGTCCTCCTCTCTACTATAAAAAGGGACCAACTCGAGTTGCTCCTGATGTTCATTTCCTCATTTCAATAAAGCAGATTGGTTCTCTTTAGAAATGGATTGATGAATGTCCTTGCTCTTCCTCTCTTTTCCTCCATTTCTCATGCTTCCTTTATATTTGTTAATTGTTGGATTTGATCATTATTGGGATTGCTATTTCTAATGCTTTTTGTGAGAGAGAAAAGGAGAGAGAGAAGAGTAAGTTTCTATTATTGTTGTGGATTTAGGGTTAATGGAAGTAGGGTTAATGGATGTAGTGTTAATGCTTAGTGTTAATGGATGTTAGTATTAGATCCTCCATTCATGTTGAAATCTGAACTATACTATCACTCTCATGGGAACGAACCTCCGTGTGACAACTAACTCCATCTCTTTGATGCTAGATTGACTAGATCTTGGATTCCTATGTGAGGCGTCCCTCTGTTGAATTACACCCATCTTGTGCAATCGCATCACACCAGTCATCTTAGAACCTGATCTACTTCACGCTTACTCCACGAATTACCTCTATTGGGTTGTTGTTTTTTTTTTCGATTCTGTAGCCATGCGCCAACCATCCTGCACCTTCGCTGAATCAGAGAAATAAATATGAGCATGAGAGAACCATCCGGGTCACAGTTTTTGATAGCATTTGCATAACGTTATCCAAAGGGCCCTCATAAAGATTTCAACGTGATATCGCTGAGCCTTGGCAGTCCATAAAACATTCTCTGATCTGCTGACACCGTTAAAGCTTGTAGATCTCCGTCTCCCGTCGAGATTTCATCCAACTCCTTTCCTCCGGTCGAGTTATTTCTCTCTCTACCGCCCCTCTCATTCGGTTGAGATTTCACGCATTTCCTCCGGTCGAGTTCTTTTTCTCTACCGCCCCTCTCTCTCTCTCTCTCTCTCATTCGGTTGAGATTTCACGCATTTCCTCCGATCGAGTTCTTTTTCTCTCTACCGCCCCTCTCTCTCTCTCTCATTCGGTCGAGTTCTTTTTTTTCTCTCTCTCATTCGGTCGAGTTCTTTTTTTCACTACCGCCCCTCTCTCTCTCTCTCATTCGGTCGAGTTCTTTTTTTTCTCTCTCTCTCATTCGGTCGAGATTTCATGCATTTTTCGGTCGAGTTCTTTCTCTCTTTCCTCCGGTCGAGATATCTCTCTCTACGACTTCAGCTCTCCTTCGGTTACCTCCTCTCTCTCTCTAACCCTCTTCGGTTACCTCCTCTCTCTCTCTCTCTACCTATTCCCTGCCTGAGAAAAAATTTCGTTTTTTTCAAAAAAAGAAAATTTACGATTGCTCACAATCCTTCACGAGCACCCAAATGCACCATATAGACAGCCGTTAAAAAACTTTACCGTAAAACTTCTTAATTCCCTACGGTTCCTGCAATTTCTTCTGAGCACCAAAACATTTCATGGATCTCAAACTTTATAGAATCTAGTTTATAATTTTTTTTAAGAACCCCTTTATTCTAAGTTGTCTAAATTCAACTTACCTTTCATTATTTAACTCTACATAGCTTTTTTATTTGAGCTCGGAATTCAGCGAAGTAAAAACGAAAAGTGATCAAAACAACGAGCCTGACACTGAGGAGTCATTGAAGTTTTTTTTTTAGTTATTATTTCTTTTCATTATCTTTTTCAAGGCCCTTTTCAATTTTTACGTATTTTCGTTAGTTATTTTCAAATCTTCATATCTTTTCCATTTAAGCTCAGAATTCGACGCTGTAAAAAGCAAAAAAAAATTGTGGTGACAAATTGAACACAACTGCTACATTTTGATTTGCTACACTTTTCATTCACAACCATTTTATTTTTCGAGGACTCGGAATTTTTAAGTGGGTGGAGAAGAGCAATTTTACCAGCTTTTAAAATACCATTCTGAATAAATTCCAGACGGTGAATTCATAGTCCACCAGTTTCATTAGCCATTAATGATGGATTATTGATATAGTCAAAACATTCAACTTCCATCTATTGATGAAATACAATCTGAAATCGTACGTTACAGCCTTGTATTTGACGGACAACCAAGTCCAATTAGCATTGATGATTGGTTGACTGAATTAGAAGTTTATTTTCGTCATCGCCATTATTTTGAAGAAGATAAAATCTATTTTGTTTCATTGTGCTTTTAAGGACAAGTTCGAGCATGGCGGGATACTCAAGCACATTTGAGCACAAAGCTTTGGAGTCAATTCAAAATTGCTTTCATTGATAGTATTACCAAGTTTTATGAGAAATCATTCGAATCTTTCAAACAAACTGGTTTTGTACAACGATCTAATTAGCAATTTTTGGCATTGGTTCAGAAGACAAAATTTGAGTATAGAAAATGTTTGAACTACTATGTGGGTTTCCTTCAAACGCCTATAAAGAATGTGCTTCAACCAACTCTTTCCAAATCCATTTATGCCGCTAGTTTTATGGAGTTGTGCAATATGATGGATCGTGCACTTGATCTGGAGCACTTATCTACAAACCATATCAATACATGGTGGAAAGTCACCTCTCAATAGAAACCTTATTATTACAACCAACGACTGTCTGAATACGTTAGTCCTACCTTTGATGGAAGCATCCACTCCATTAATGTAGACAATTGGCTAGAGGATTTGGATTATAACTTCTACTATAGTGGAGGTATTGGTGACAGTGATATAGTTTTCTTTGCTTCATCGGGTTCCAAGGACGTGTTCAGTCATGGTGGAACATCGTTCATGACTTTCTTCCTAAGAACTGGTTAACTTTCAAAAGAGTTTGTAGACAGATCTTCAATCGATCTGACTTCATCCAATGGTATTATTGATGAGCGAAGTGAGGACAATGAGTCAGATGAGAAAAGCGATGATGAGAGTGAAGTCTCAGATCCAGACACAATTGCAACAACAAATAGTGGAAATCAGGCTTCAGGCAAAAGTCAAGATTCAAATCAGGATGTGAAGATAATTGAACATCCTTTCGAGTTTCACTTCAACCATCAAAGTCCGGAACTTGACCTACATCAATGCCTTAATCTGGTCAATGAACAAGCAACTATGGACCGTCAAATTGGGAATATTGTTATGCTCAAAGAAGGTCGATCTAGGCATTCACCAAAATTTCAGAATGAGGACTATATGGCACCAATATTCCATGGTTTGGAATTGAGTGGATTTTTAAAGGATCCGAACTGCAAACCAATTCATTTTGATTTGGAAGCTTTCGAAAATAGTTTTATTTTTGACAATGATTTAATGGAGTATGAGGTATTCAACATGGATACTGGTAGAAATGAAGAGATTTCATTAATCCATGGAAATCCTACTTGTATCAATACTTTGGATTATTGTTCAATGTCTCATGGATCCATTAGTCAAGAGCTGCAAGTGGCTTCCATTGGAGAAACCTATTTCTATGGATTCTCTAGAATTCAATTGCCAATATCTAATTCACGCACTTATCCAGAATGTACGGACGTGAATAATGATTGGAAATATTCTCTCAATCAACCAGCACTCTATAGGAAGCTGATTAAAAAAATGCCATTTCTTTGGAGAGGTCTACATTGCTCAGTGGACTCTAATGTAATCAATCTTCAATTGAGTAATGTCAACAATGATTGTTCATCAATGGTTATTTGGAACAATCAAGACATCAAACCCTTGGTTCAACTTTGGATTGGGATTGATGCTTCAACGATTTATATGGGCAACTGCAAATTTTATATTTTGAGACAAGAGTCCATTTTTGAGATCAATCAGGTCAAATATTCGTATTGACCAAATTTCAAAAAATATATTTCGGTCAACAGTATGCCCAGAATTAGTTTCACCATACGACCAAATTTCAATATTCATGTCGACTACTTCGTATAGAGCATTTATATTTGAACAACAATTCATGACTACCATTGCTCATGGAAGAATTATAATGTTCTTCATAAAATTGGTTAAACAACATGGACTGCCAGCTACGGTAGAAGAGCCAGATGCAACACAAAGCCAAGAATCCAAGGGAATTGGATAAGCATCTGATTTGTTATGATGTCGAGGAAGTAGACAAAAGAGGATATTGCGGTGATGCAGTCTGTCCATTTCATACAGATTGGTTGCCAACAAGCAATATGGTGCTTCATCAAACTCTTTTTCGACCATCAATTTTCCTCCATGGGAACAAGGATTACAGTCTCATGTACTACTAGTACATTAGTGCTCATCAATGTATCAAGGATATCCATTGTAAGCTTTGTAGGCCCAAAAGGAGGCGGTTCCCTCTTTAGGCCCTCCAAAGTAATTAATAAGGATAATAGGCCAACAAGGGCCCAATGTAGTTTAAGTAATACTTAACAAGGGCTAACTATCTCTCAAGATAGTTAAGTTAAGTTAAGTAAGAGCATTGTCTATAACTAGGCAAGAGACATCATTTTGTGAATCTTTTGGCTCATTTGCAAGTGAGAGCTTCTAGCTTCCTTGTGAATGTGAGCCATAGGAATCTCCATTGCTAGGTCTCATGTGCCCTATCCACATGAATCAATGCTCCATTTACATTGCTTTGTACTCTTTCTTTCATTGATAATGTGATTCCATTGAGATCTCCATGTTTCTAGCTTCTATTGATATGCTATCATGATTGTCTTGTACTTTTCTTGCTTCTAGCTTTACTTCATTGTTATTGTTATTTGCTTGGGATTTGGCACATGACAAGTAAATAATTTGCAAGTTTTATCTCCATAAATTCTATGAATGACAATTATCATTTTGAAAGTAGTTTGAACTTTGCGCAAGCCAACATTATTTTTCCAATATACTTACACATCCATAATTGGGGGTCCATTCAAGGGATGCATATGGGATGTGGAGTGTGCACGTAACACCATCATCTTTTTTTATTTTTTTCTTGCTTCTTGCACATGCGGATTTGTTATTCAGGCCTTGAAAAAGACATGAAATTGCATTGATAGTATTATGTGTGAAAAAAAATGAAACAAAGTTTATAATACACACAAGGGGGTCAAACCCTAAACTCTCTCTCTCTCTCTCTCTCTCTCTCTCTCTCTCTCTCTCTCTCTCTCTCTCTCTCTCTCTCTCTCTCTCTCTCTCTCTCTCTCTCTCTCTCTCTCTCTCTCTCTCTCTCTCTCTCTCTCTCTCTCTCTCAATGCATTCATAGAATATGTTGTTGCGGCCAAGATGGCCAATGAGCTGACCTAGCTTAGACAGTTCCTAGGATCAACAACACATTCATAGAATATGTTGTTGCGGCCAAGATGGCCAATGAGTTGTTGATCCTGCACATGGACAACACCTCTGCTATTCATCTGACAAAAGACCCAGTGTTTCACTCCAGAACGAAGCACATCGCCATCAAGTATCACCTGATCAAGGATTTGGTTGAGAAGGACGAGCTGAAGACTTCATACCAACAAAACATATAGTAACTAACATTTTTACAAAGGCATTGGACAAGACAATGTTTGAAAGGCAGAGAGCCAACTTGGGAATCAGAAAAATATACAATTTAAGAGGGAGCTGAAGAAACATTGAGTTTCTGCTTTTAAAGCCTTAGTAGTTTTTCTTGTATTTTTGGATTGCTGCATATTTTAACTAGTTTTTGCACATTTGCATTTTTGAACTGTTTCGTCGCATAGTTCGCATTTTGGGTCATGAGGAAAACTCATCCCTAGGTCTAAAACACTTAGAAAATAACTCTGGCAACTTTTCCCGACATTGTCACAGTTTTTGCATTTTTGCAAAAAAGGCGACACTATCTTTAAATGTCTTAGAAACGTTTTCTAGCCTACTGTCACTTTTTTTGCCTTTCGGAAAAAAGCGACACTTGCCCTTAGAAAAACGACACTAACCTTAGAACTGGTTTCTGCCCTACTATCGACTTTTTGGCACTTCTGAAAAAAGTGACACTCTCACATTTTTTGCCTTTCAAGAAAAAATGACACTGTCTCCAAATGCCTTAGAAATGTTTTCAGCGGCCTACTGTTGGGTTTTTTGCCTTTCGAAAAAAAGCGACTCTGCCCTTGAAAAAGCGACACTGCTCTTAAAGTCACGAAAAATGTCCTTTAGCAAAAACATGAAGGTCTGTAGCATGAAGGCACTATGCAACGGGCAGGAGGCGGCTAATTCATGGAGGACAATGACAAAAAGATGGAATCAGTTTTGTTTAAGACTAATGTATTTTCTTTTGATTAGTTAGATCCTTGGATTGATCACATAAAGGATCAACGAAGGATACATATAGAGATATACTATAGTGGGTTTCTTTCCTTGCCTAACCTGAATCCAAGATCTAGTCAATCTAGCATCAAAGAGACGAAGTTAGTTGTCACACGTAGGTTCGTTCCCATGAGAGCAATAGTATAGTTCAGATTTCAACATGAATGGAAGATCCAAATCTAACTCTAACATCCATTAACCCTAAGCATTAACACTACATACATTAACACTACGATCCACAATAAGATAGCTTACTCTTTCTCTCTCTCCCTTTCTCTCTCATAAAAAGTATAATAACATACAATCCCAATAACAATCAGATCCAACAATTAGCAAAAACCAAAGAAAGCATGAGAGATGGAGAAAAAGTGATAGAGAGCAAGGACATTCATCAATCCATTTCTGAAGAGAATCAATCTGCTTTATTGAAATGAGGAAATGAACATGTGTAGGAACTCGAGTTGGTCCCTTTTTATAGTAGAGAGGAGGACCCTAGCCTCTGAATCATATTGGTCCATTTCTACCTCCCTAATTATTCAAATTTAAAAAAAAGTGAGAACCATCCAAATTGGAGGGAAAACCAACTTTATTAACTAACTTGACATTTAGGCTCTGCGACATTAAAAGTCTTGCAAAAAGGCCTAAAGTCCTTTTATTGACTTTCTAATGAATCAAATAACTATGTGATCATCGGGTTGGACTTACACACGCAGGGTGCCAAATCCCTCTCACTTATTAACTAGAGTTAGGGTTGCCTTGGGATCCGCAAACCCTCCAATAGTATCCCCCACCAAAACTGGTGGCGGTCCCACGACACCTGCGAGATGCAGTTATTGGGAACTTTTATTAGCTTCGCGTAGAATCTTTATTAACTGGTACTACACCTTCTCCATAAAGTCGAGACGGGCAGTATTAAAATCCAAATTATGGGACAAAAAGCAACGATGGGCTCCTGCAATCCACTTTGAGGTCGTCCAAGATGTGAAGCAGGAGCCTCCCATCATTGTTGCACGAAAATATAAACGAGCAACTGTCAACTGATTTTTGATATTCTCTGAGGCCATCGGCTTATTTGGATCGAATGCTAGAGGAGAGAGACAATCGTCCCATGTGGTTGCCACTGATGCCAACAGAGTTAGATCTTTTTCAAACAGTGCTGATTGTCACACTGTCGGATCTGGAGAGTGGACATACTCTCGCTGGTATGTTTGTAAAGCCCGATGGAAATCCACTGATATTGTCCAGCCGTAGTGCTGATGGATGATTGGCCAATTGGGCGTATGGATTGTGATTTTGTCCATAGCCAATCCCAAACAAGTCACCGGTTTCAAATTTTTAACCAAACTTGAAATTCAACCCAAAAGAAAAAAAAATTAATTTTACTTCCACTCTGGAAGTCCTTTTCTCCAAAATTTAAAATGCCATTCAATAAAAATTGCCGACAAATTCATTGTGGTCCTTCTATTAATTTTAAATTATCTATAACTGGTTACACTGTCAATTTCTGGTTGTAATTGCTATTTGTATTGTGTTTCAGTGTAATATAACAACAACACGTTTTTATCTATGTACAACGTAGATGAATGCTTGTTGTGATTGAATGCACTTTCATTGTTGTTTGATCGCGCTTGTATACTCAATCTGATTAGAACACATACGTCTATAACTCCTCAGTTTCTGATCAAATGATGGCTATCTTTGATGTCTAAGAAACTCGCGATATCATATTGCTCTTCCATTTATTTCAGAACTATACCTCACATTGAATCTGATTTCAGTAGTACCACATACAAACCATCTCTAAGCTCTTCGGTGGACTGTACTCTTGTTTTTAGAGTATGAATTAATTTTTAAGATCATGTTGGGCAATCAGAACGCATAAAGCTGTGATTATCTTTAGCATAAGCTGTCTATTAAACTATTTTTGCATCTAGCAACCAATTAGAATAGGAGAGCTGTTTCGCAATATTCATGCTCTCTTCTTCGTTCTCGTTCTTCCTATCTTTCTTGCCCCATTAGATTGGTATCAGAGCTTAGTCCAAATAAACCGAGAGATTAAGTTTGTTCTATTTGTATACCGTAATCATGTCTCATATCAGTAGCTCTTCATCTTCATCACTCAGTGAAGCTAGAGTCATTGACAAGTTCAATGGTTCTAACTTCTACAATTGAAAGTTGAAACTTAGAATGATGTTGATAGATAAAGATCTTTGGGATGTAGTAGAAGGTGCAGACCTGAAACCAGAAGATGGTGATCAAGCAAAGGCCTGGAGGATCAAAGATCAGAAGGCCTTATAGCATGTATCACACTCAATCTGGCCGACTCCCAAATATCTTACGTTACCACGTGCAAGACCTCTAAGGAAGCACTGGACTTGTTATCAAGTCTCTATGAGACTCATGATGTAACCACGAGATTATATCTTAGAAGGAAGTTCTTTACTCTTAGTATGTATGATTCTATTGCCATCACTTCTCACATCAACAACTTCAAGTCCCTATTAGATCAATTATCAGTTGTAGGATGTTCTATTCAAGATGATGATGTCGTTATGACCTTGCTTTCTTCTCTTCCAAAGTCCTATGAGCACTTTATGGTGATGATCTCCACACAACTGGACCTCACCCTTCAAAAGGTGATTGGTCAACTTCAAGAAGAAATGTAGAGAAAGACTAGCAGCCTGTCCATCAAAGACAGATCCATGGCTCTATACACCAAGAAGAAAGATCATTCCAAGGGCAAGAGTCAGGTGCAACAGCAATAGCAAAAGCCTCATCTCAGACTCAGCATGGTGGATCGCGGAAGAAGCTTTTCTGCAGATATTGCAAAAGAGCTAATCACGACATCAAGGAGTGTCTCATCAGGATCTACAACGAGGCAAAGAAGCAGCAACAACAGCAGTAGCCAGACTCCTCCAACGCGGCAGACTTCAAGGAGCAAGACACACATTTGTTAATTACAGCAGCAGCATCAAAGACTGTGATAGCTGGTACCTGGACAACGACGCTACCCAACACATGACCTCTCGCAAGGAATGGTTTATGGAGTACACAGCTTACAGTAGAGACCAATTTATCTACCTCGAAGATTCAAGCACTATACACGTGGAAGGAAAAGGAATAGTGAATATCACCTTCAACAACGATCTATCTATTTGTATTCCTAACATCCTTCACGTTCCTCAGCTATCAAAGAACCTGTTATCAATCTCTAAGATAACTGATGAGGGCTACACTGTTACTTTCTCATCTGAGCAGTGTACAATACTCGAGGAAGATACTCCTTTGACTACATGCACTAGAGTCGGGACCTTTGAATGCTTCAAGAGATTTAAGGCCATGGCTGAGACACAAACATCTAGGAAAGTGAAGGCACTCCGAACTAATGGTGGTGGCAAATACATCTCCAACGAGATGTCCGACAACCTGGCTGAACATGGCATCAAAAGTCAGTTCACTACTTCCTATTCACCTCAACAGAACAGGACTGCAGAAAGGAAGAATCGAACTCTTCTCAACTCAGCCAAATCAATGCTACATCAAGCACACTTACCTACGAAGTTCTGGGCAGAAGCTACTGCCACAACCTATTACGTGCAGAACAAATCCAGCACCAAAGCCATCAACAACAAAACTCTTTATGAAGTTTGGCATGGGCACAAGCCCAGTGTCAGCCATTTACAAATCTTTGGTTGTATATGTTTTGTTCACATTCCTAAACAGCTTAGGAAGAAGCTAGATCATAGGACAAATAAATGTATTTTCATTGGCTATCCTAATGAACATAAAGCTTATAAAGTTTATGATCCATCCACCAATGTAGTGTTTGTCTCTAGGGATGTAATATTTCAAGAACATGCTTATTATGATTTCAAACAGCCATTGATAGATGATGCTATATTATTTCATCCTATTCTACATAGCATTCAACCTTGCAACATTGATGATTCTTCTACAGAACTTGTAGCTACAGCTATAGAAGCCGAGCAGCAGACATTACCTGTCACCAGACCAGACCAAACAAGGTCGAGCAGATTTGAAAAAGTTCAAGAAGAAAAATCAGCGCATCCTGGTCAATCCAACATCCGCAGATCCTCACGGACTCGGACAGTTCCTGAGAGATATGCACCTCAATCATTCTAGACTTCATAAGAAGAACCAAAGAGCCTAGCCGGAGCAATTAACTCCAAGGATGCTGTGAAGTGGCAAGAAGTTATGGAAAGTGAGTACAACTCACTTTTGATGAATTGTTAGGGCCATTTTTGATGGGGGGTTGGTCCAGCCAAAACGTCCAACCCTGATGGCCCTCTCTATTGTCCCGTGCTTCCCAATCGATGAGAGTTTTCTAGGCTCTCAGAGATACGGTTGCAAGGAGGGGGTGCTAATACTTTTTGTGCAATGATTCACTAGCTTTCTAGAATTATGGTTCCGTAAAAACTTCTGATCGCTAATTCGCTAATGTCTCTTTCCCCATTGAATTCGGCTTATAGTTAGTAAAGATCTTACATAAGCTGGAAACCGATTTACTGTCTATGATGTGCTCGTGGGGTGCAAGTTATACGCATCGCTTTGTTTGCTAAGCGTCGGTATTTTCGTTGACTGTCGGGTCTAGGTATTTCGCTAGACAGTATCGATGGCGAGTGTGAATAATGTGACGCTTAACCAAGGAGGTGTATTTCAATTGCGGATGGTGGATGACCCGCTCTGGTGTTTCACAGAGGTCGGGTCCAATTAATACGCTTCATAAATAACGAACAAACAATTCCAACTTGACAATTTTCACGATTTATCAATCATGTCATATGTCAACTAGTTTATAGACCGGCCAACAACCACATGCAGTTAATATGAAGGAAAACCAGGCTCCACTACTAGCAATGTATGATCTACTAGTAGAACATTGTTTTAACTTTAAAATGAAGAAGCGATTCCATACTAATTACAATTCCACTCATAAACCGGTTGTCTCCCCTCTTACCTAACGAAAAACAATTCCATTGTCAGTCTAGCTCAAATCATTCAAGAATAGCAATTACATACCCTAGATGACGCATAGAGTAAACAGAAAAACCTCAATAGCTACTTATCCTATCCGGCCAAAATCACAAACGGAATCTTTGGAGTGTCTGGTTCCTGAAACACTACACACCGGCATACTACCATTTTGGTTCTAAAATTTTAGTATGATTCACTACAATGCACAATCGACCCATTATTCACTCAGTTGAATGAGCATAACCACAAAATACAAACGCATCCGAACTCAAATCTATATGACCTTGTTACCAAACAGATGTAAGCGGTCTATAAAACCTTACTTGCTTCAAAAAACGCTTTATAAAAACCTTATTCTCATGTAGCTGACTATAGCAATAACCTCACATTGCATTCCGGATTAACTTAAAAAACTTACAACCAGAACTTCATGAAACTTACTTGCTTTCCAACAAAAACGCTTATAACGATTTAGTTGGAAATGTGGAAAAACCCTACTATCACACACCATAACATGTTCATGACAGAACATACTACTTTATGTTTATTGGTACAAATAGAGTTTGAAAAATCAGAACATACCTCAATGCGCAATTAGGTGGCCGGTTCGTGGAAACTCTAGTCATGAACCTTGTAGCAAAAATCAGAGCCAGGCATGTTGATGTAGTTTTCTTCACTTTTTGCGTGTCTGATCAAATTTGTGTAAAAAGACAAAATGAAGAAAATAAAAGTTTCTGGAATATCGACGGTGCGATTGAATTGTTAATGGTTCAGTTAAGAGAAAACTAGACCGAAAATCTGAAAAAAAAAAAAAAAAACAGGCCAGAAAGATACAATGGCTAAAAAAATCAGCAACCCATCACTCACACCAAGCCCTCAAGCAAACCATCCCACTCATTCAAGATATCAGCCTACTAGTATGACAATGGACTACAACCAACCAACCAACCCTCACCATAAAATCACTCTTAACAAAAGCAATTCTCTCAACACATTACTCTAATGTTCAAGCACAACCCACTTTTCCCATCAACAAGCATAGATTCAATCCCAAGGAGTGCAAACAAAAACTCCATCAACCCAATCAAGCCTCCAACAATCAATCAACTAATTGGAGGGAAAAACACAACTCTCAAAGCAAACCACAAGCACCCAACCTATCCATTGTTATCAACTACAAGTGAGTCTACTCTCAATTCACTAGCAAGCATTCAACCCCAAACATCCATCACTCCACAAGCAACTATGCAAGACAATACTTGTACCAATGCATAAGCATACTATAAGGCAAAAACCACATTTAACCATCCATCAGACCAAACTCACAAGGAATCAAACCTACTCATCAACAAAGATCTCTCAAGCAAGCACCCACCTTCCAAAAACTTTCAACTCTAAAAAACTCTCAAACTATCACATCATCATCTAACTCACCCAACTATCATCCAACTATCAATCAACTATCAATCACAAAGAGTGGCCTCCTTTTATAGTAAATCCCAAGTGTCCCCCTTCAAAATGAGGCTTTGCCAATTTTCATGCCCTTCAAGCCCTCTTTGCCATTTGTCCTCAACCCATTTGATAGTACACCTAGTGGCCTCCATAAGAGAGTGGGGGAGTGGTGCATTCAAGGCCCTCTTCCAAAACTATCCAAGATGCCATTTTTGTCAAAGGCTAGGGAGGCCATTCAAGTTTTCCCTTTTGTACACCCTAGAATCCCAAAATGTCAATGGCTAGTGGGTGTACCTCCCAAATTTTTTAGCCTCCAAGGTGTTTTAATATCCAAATTTAGGGTGAGGCCCTTTTTCAACCCCTATTTTAAGTAGACGACATTCGTTTTTCTTTGGGTACCTGTGTTTTCAGCCTTCCTTCGATTTTTCAAGGGTTAGGGCCTACTGCTCATTTGTCTGAGTTTTTGGCCTGTTGGGTAACCACTTGGCCCACACATTTCGTTAATTGTCCGTAAATTGTCCAAACTTGCCGTTAGGGTTTCTGTGACTCCTTGACACTGAATCCATATTTCCTGTCTCGTTTTTACCCGAAACTTTTCTTTCTCGATTTTTTCTTTTGTGGTTGACTTTTTCTGCATTCATGACTAGGGCTCCCACGACAACACGGTTTCCCTGAAAAATACACTGAGTGATTATATATTAGTAAAAATGGACTCAGTACATGGTATGATTTTAGCACGATCATACCGACTATTTTTTTACAACTGGCCATTTTTTTGAAAAGCCGTAAAATATTTACCGCCATTTCTAAGGCCGCAAAATTTGCTCTAGCCTCATTTAAAATGAGCTGGGACCCAATTCTAGGTGGACCGGCACTTTTGGCTCGGTCTTTACAGAAATTGACCAAATATTTTTGACGATTTTTTTGAAAGTTAGTTTCTTACTTTCAAACTGTATCTAGCCACTTTAGGACGGGCTGGGACCCAATTCTAAGATAAATTTGTGCCAATTTTTCTCTAATAATCGGGTTTTACATGCCGATTTTTTCAACTATTGCAAACTTAAACTTCAATATTAGACCGATTTTCCGTGCGAAAATATCGGCTAACACAAATCAAACCTGGACACTAGTCGACTTCCCCACTCACAAGAGAGTTATCGACAACAAGTGGATCTTTAAGAAGAAGATCAACTCTGATGGTTCCATTCCTAAATGGAAAGCATGGCTGGTGGCTAAAGGATTCACTCAAGTCCAAGGAGTGGATTACCAAGCAATCCTCTCATCAAGATGCAGTCAATCAGGACTCTGATTGCGTTAGCAGCCACTGAAGACCTCGAAATGCACCAAATGGATGTCAAGACAACATTTCTCAATGACAATGTCGAAGAGGAGTTGTAGACCTTCCAACCGGAAGGATTCAAAGTCAAAGACCAAGAGCACAAAGTATGCAAGCTGCACAAAGCAATCTACGGTCTGATAGGCTGCAAGAGCATGATTCAATAGATCAACTCTTATCTCATTCAATTGGGATTTGCAAACAATTCAGCTGATTGTAATGTTTATTGGAAGCATATAGGCACCAATTCAGTTCACATAGCTCTTTACGTAGATCATGCATTTATTCTGTCTAACGACACTTCTCTACTACTGCACACTACTAAGAGTGATCTGTCAAAGGAATTTGACATGACTGATTTAAAAGTTGTTCATTCTTTGCTAGGAATTTACATTATTAGAAATAGGCTTCAAAAGAAGATCTGTCTTAGTCAACAGGCATATCTAAAAGGCATTTTAGAAAATTTTCATATGTCTGATTGCAAACCAATTGATACTCCAATGGATCCAATTATAGTATTGACTAAACCTTCTTGTGCTGAGACTGATAGTGAAGTACTCAACTTAGCGAAATACCCTTATCACTCACTAATTGGATCTCTAATGTATGCAATGTTGTGTACTAGACCAGATTTAGCATACACTGTTAGCACATTAAGCAAAAAAATTCATGTCTAATCCCAAGATCTCTCATTCAAAAGCATTGAAGAGAGTGATGAGATATATGCAGGGAAGTTTAGATCATGTCTTATGTTACGATGGAAATGCTATCGACCCTGAATGCACTTTCATTGTTGTTTGATCGCGCTTGTATATTCACTTTGATTAGAACACGAATGTCTACAACTCAGTTTCTGATCAGACGATGACTATCTTTGACGCCTGAGAAATTCGCGATATCATACTGCTGTTCCATATATTTCAGAACTATACTTCACATTGAATCTGATTTCAGTAGTACCACACACAAACCATCTCTAATCTCTTCGGTGGACCTTACTCTTGTTTTTAGAGTATGAATTAATTTCTAAGATCCTGTTGGGCAATCAAAACGCATAAAGCTGTGATTATCTTTAGCATAAGCTGTCTATTAGACTGCTTTTGCACCGAGCAGCCGATTAGAACGGGAGAGCTATTCCACAATATTCATGCTCTCTTCTCCATTCTCGTTCTTCCTATCTCCCTTGCCCCATCACATGCGTATAACCACTCAATTCGACTGTAAATCCCTTATGCATGTCAGAATCACACTAAGAATCAACTTGCAATCAATCCATGCAAGCACAATACTACAAACTAGGGAAATGACTGGCATGCAATCAGAATAATTCAAAATTTTGCCAATTTTACTCACAAAATTGCAAAACTTCAAACGACCATAACTTTAGCTACAAGAGACCAAATTGAGTGTTGTAAAGCTCAGAACAGAGGGAGACCTAGTGATCAAGACACTTCCCACATCACCCTACCACCTAGGCTTTACATGTGTGAGAATAGAACATCATAAATTTTGTAGTAGGGCGCACTTCCTCAAGAGAATATGTTGTAAAAATGTGCAAACACCTCCCCAAACCCAAAAGTGATGTTACCAACAGTCTTAAATGGTCTATTAGACTTTCGTGAACAATTCATATTGTTCCTAAGAAGTAGTATAGACTAAGAACAAAGATTTCTTGGTAAAATAACTTCAAACTTGATGGAGATGGACCATAAGCCACCGACCATCAATTTACAGGTCTGATAGCTTGATGGGAAGGTAAAAAGGAATGCTAATCATGCTGGAAATTTTTTAGCATGATCTCCTTATTGATTGGGAGCAATCAATTTCCCAAAAACCACAAAAATAAGCTATTGTTTGGTCTTTTATGACATTCTACAAGCCCAATTCATGGAATTCTTGGCTCTAACTTCAGGGACAGCTTCAAAAGACTTTGGTTCAATTCTTTACAAGCTCTACATGGTATTTTGCAGCCACCTACTATCCAACTTTATGGAAAAAAAACAAGCAAAAATGATGACTTTTGGCTATTTTCCGATTTTTTCTTCACAATAAATGAAAATTCATGACATGCAACTCTTTCTCTAGCACATGCACACCAATTTACAGAATTATATCCATGTAATTGATCTAAATTCGCTGGATTTGTGTTCTTACTATAAATTTTGAGTCAAAAATCATGAAAAAAACAAGCAATTTTGACCAAAACATAGCCTAGAATCATAAATCATGGAAAGAACCAATATGCATAAAAAATTCCATCATTAATCGTCCCTAAAATGAAAGTACACTTGCTATAAAATTCAGATCTACACTTATTCGTCGGTCGTGAATACTTTCTTTTCGACACTCAAATAATGTCTATCTTTGTGCAGTCTAGCACGATCATTGAATTAAGTTGTATGTATACAAATGAGATGATAGTTCCTGTCTAAAGAATTGAGTCTCTAATTTGTTTTCCTGATTGGCATTGACATAGGTTTCTAACGTGCTCTAAAACCATTCGTGCTCTTTAACCATTAAGTTGGCCTTTAGTTGTTGGGGACTATTGTCTAGGAACGCATAGTTCGCGAACTCGATTTATTAATTGTTTGCGCAGTCACGAATACATCGAACAATTTCCGATTCTCTGTTGACACCTTAGTCAGCCAGAGTGTAGTCTGCTGTACTACTCTGATAACATTTCATTTGTAGAACGCGCTTCCTTCAATTCGATAGAGGCTAGATTGTTGTTCGGAATTCATTAACATTACCCATTCCAAATATAAGTAATACTGGTTACTTTTTAATGTCTGTCGACAACCAGAATAACATGCTGAATTCACACGTGTGGGATGCCCTACACATGTATTTTTGATCTCCTAAGCACAATAACACCATAAAGATCAGACTAGCATTGGTTGTCAATAGGAAAGCTGATCATACAAGCAATATTATTGTGTTACAAGCAAGATCTGTCAACAAAACATAAGACAAAGCATCATAAATGCCTCTACTTGGCTAGAGAGAGAAAATAGAAAGTACAAAACTCATGGAGAGAGAGAGGGCACAAAGAGCTTGTCTCCAAATTTGCATTACACACAAATTTCATCATTTTCTCAATGAGAATACATCACATATATATAGATCCATGGACTCTTTTCTTACTTGAAGTTGAATTGGAGTTGTGGATCCACCTCTCAAGCTATCTAGACTTATCCAAGCCACCTCACTATGTCTAATTGTGCCACATAGTCTTTTCATGCATTAAATGTGGCATGCAAAGTACAAATGGCAATTCCTATGGTAGCTCGAGTTTCTACTTCTACCTACCTTGAATATTTTATTCTAAGATGGGTCTTTACTAATCCAAAAGAGCTCAATTCATCTTTGGCATTTTTAGGACCCATACTCACAACATTAGATAGATTTTTCAATATTTTGACACTCCTCCTAAAAATGTATCTAATGTGGATCAAGCATTGATCTTGAGATAAGACCAAGATTAGACCTATGCTTTGAGAAGGCACTTTTGCAAAGTGGCTTTGTGAGAAGATCAGCAATACACGAAGATGTGTCGACACGTTCTAAGTTGATTTCACCTCCAATGAGCTTTTCCCTTACAAAATGGTGTGCCACTTCTATATGCTTCTTCTTGCATGAAAAATAGGATTGTTTGCAAGAGCTTGTGCCGATATGTTGTCACATTTGATCAAGGGAAGATGATCCTCTTTGATGCAATTTAGCTCCATGATTAACCTCTTGATCCAAAGCACCTCTTTAGTTGTTGTAGTGAGTGCTTTGTACTCGGCCTCACAAGATGATAGAGATATGGTATCCTACTTCTTTGAGAGCCAAGACACAAGATTGCCTCCAAGAAAGATAGTATATGCATTAATGGACTTTCGATCCATTTTATCACTTGAAAAATCGGAATCTGAGTAGCCAACAATGGTTAGATCTTCATTCTTGTACAATAAACCATAATCTTGAGTAGAAGATACATATCTTAGAACTCTCTTGGCCATCTTCCAATGTTGGATCTTGGGATCTTGCATAAATTGACTCAATTTGTGCACACAATAGCTCAAATCGGGTCTAGTGATAGTAAGCCAAATTAAAGAGCCTATAAGACTCCTATAAAGTGTGATGTCCTCAAAGGATCTTTCATCACCTTTAATAGGATCTTTTACATGTTGCTCCATGGGAGTATCTATGCCTTCACAACTTTGCATATTGAATTTTTTCAACATAGAAAAGACATATCTAGATTGACAAATAAAAGCATACTCTTCATGAAAATCAATCTCAAGGCCCAAAATGTAATAAATCTCTCCTAGATCTTGCATTTTAAATTCTTTTCCGAATGTATCTTTGGTTTCTTGAACTAGCATCAAACAACTTCCACTAAGAATAATGTCATCTACATAGATTAGGAGAATGACAATATTACTACCATCAAATTTTAAGTACATAGAAGGATCATAGTCACTAAACACAAATCCTAATGAAAGTAGAAAGTTGTTGAGTCTTGAATACCATGATCTAGGTGCTTGCTTTAAGCCATAAAGACTTCTAAATAGCAAACACACCTTAGATTTATCCTTGATAAATCCTTGAGGCTGTTCCATGTATATCTCCTCCTCAAGATAGCCATTCAAAAAAGTGTTGGAGACATCAAGTTGAAACAGTTTCCACTTAGAAAATAAGACAAGAGAGATTATGATTCTTATTGTCACCATCTTTGCTACATGAGCAAAGGTTTCTTCATAGTCAAGGCCATATATTTGTGCAAAGCCTTTAGCACACAATCTTGCCTTGTACTTGTTGATGGAGCCATCATGATTGTACTTGATCTTGAACACCCACTTGCATCCAATGATATGCATGTAAGGTGGTGGATCCACTAGCTCCCATGTGTGGTTGGTGATCAAGGCATCATATTCAATCTTCATGGCCTCATACCACTCCTTGGTATTGAGGGCTTCTTGAACATCTTTGGGCTCCTCATGAGAAACAAAATAAGCATAAGTGGAATCAAGATCCACTTGTTTTCCTTTGTCATCATGAGTGATCCTCTTGGGCTCGGATCTCTCCCCCATGGATCTTCTAGGAGTGAAAATCTGAGGACTTCCATCTTCAAATCTTGACTCCTCCATATGTTGATTATCTTCAATAACAATAGGTGATAGATCCTAAGGTTGCTTGATCTCGGCCCCTTCAAGATAGGACTTTTCTTCTTCATGAAAAACTACATCGCTACTATCAATTACTTTAGAGGTAGAGAGCATGTAGATTCGATAGGCTTTCTTGTTGGATGAATATCCAACCATTACTCCTTTGCTTGCACAAGGATCATCCTTCTTTCTCGTTTCCAAGGGAATATGGACAAAGCATATGCATCCAAATACTCTAAGGTGTTCAACCTTAGGTTTCTTCAAATAGAGTGCTTCATATGGTGACTTTCCTCCAAGTGCAACATGAGGGAGTCTTGCAAAGATAGTTTGAACAATTGATAGCCTCACCCCAAAAGTCTTTTGGCAAAGATGCCTCAATTTTGATGGTTTTGGCACATTCACACAGTGTTCTATTCCTTCTTTCAGCCACCCCATTTTGAGATGGTGTATATGCACAAGAAAACTCCCTTTTAATGCCTTCAAGCTCACAATAATCATGAAATTTATTGGAAGTGTACTCACCACCTCATCACTTCTAAGAATCTTGATTTTGTAAGAAAATTGCTTTTCAACTAGAGCTTTGAACTTTAGGAAATAGTCAAACACCATAGATTTTGAAGCTAGAAGATATACCCAAGTAAATCTAGTGAAATCATCAATGAAAGTTATAAAGCAAGTAGCACCACCCTTGCTCTTTGAAGATGAGAAGTGCTGCAGAGAAGGTGGTCACTTTCGAGGAAGAAGATGAAGAAATCACGAAGATGAAATTGTCTAGTGCTGTTATTGATGAACCAACCTCCAATTCAAAGACAAAAGAATATGACATCGCAACTGATATCGGATCTCTTCGACCAAACATTACTTTTGAACAGCTGTTGGCAGATAACACTTATTACAGAAAGCAGCTGAAAGGCCTTTTTGTGCCTAAGAAGAAAAAGAAATTTTCTCTGCTAGATACTAGTGTTTTGTCCATTGATTTAGGTGATCTTGGTGCACCTAAAATTGATGTTACTATTGCAGGATGCCTGATCCGAAAAGTGCCAATTGACTTTGGTTCCAGTGTGAATATAATAACAGAAGACACAGCTCATGCTCTGGGCCTGACTGACATTCAACCAACACAACGAAACATCAAGTTAGCTTATTTGACATGACGAAAACTTGTTGGTGAGCTGAAGGATGTCACTGTCTACATTTAAGCCAAGCCATTCACCATGAATTTCATTGTTATCAAACCACTCGATTTTTGGACTGGCAAAATACGAATATGCCAGGATTTTTGAAAACTCAATGCTGCCACCAGGAAGGACCATCATCCTTTGCCTTTTACTGATTCCATCATAGATCAGGTTGCTGGTCAAGAGCGTTACAGTTTCTGTGATGGCTTTTCTGGATATAATCAGGTGGGAATGCAAAAGGAGGATCGCTCAAAGACCACATTCACGATGGATTGGGGCACTTATGCCTACAACAAAATGCCCTTTGGTCTTTGTAATGCTCCAGCGACTTTTCAGCAAATCATGATGTTAATTTTCGCTACCTTCTTGAGAACTTTTCTCGAGATATTTATTGATGATTTTTGTGTGTACAGTGATATAAAGACACACCTGCAAAAGCTGAAATTAACATTGCAACGGTGTCTAGATACTTGTTTATCTCTTCATCCAGAGAAATGTTTTTTTGGTATGAAAAAAAGAATATTGCTCGGATATAGAATATCTAACAGAGGAATAGAAGTCGACAAAGATAAAGTTGAGCTTATAAAGAGCCTCCTGATACCAACCAATTTGTGTGAACTAAGAGCTTTCTTAGGACATGTTGGCTATCATAGGAGATTTATTCTCGTGGGCCAGCAATGAAAAGGATGCTGGCCGATGAATTGCCTCTCTTTCTCGCTGAGCATGATCATTATAGAGCAAGATCTTCTATGTTCACTTTATTACCACGAAGGTCTTTCAAGCATGTCCCGACTGCACCACAAAATATCATAGCAATTAATCTAGTGAGTTCCCCCTACACCACACATGCTTCTATTGCTGCCTCTCTTACACATCTACTGAAGAAACAAGTGGAATACTTGTGGACGAATGAACAGCAGAGAGCATTTGAAGATCTTAAGCAAAGGTTGATCAATGCTCCTATTCTGAGACCACCCAACTGGGCTATTTTATTTCACAGTTATGTAGATGTTTCTGCATTTGCTATTGGCGTCTGTCTAAGCCAGAAGGATGACCAGAAGAAGGATAATCCCATCTACTATGCGAGTCGACAGCTCAGTGCATCAGAGAAAAATTATTCGACTACAGAAAGGGAAGCACTTGGCATGATTTTCATTGTTAAGAAATTTTGGCATTATTTGTTGGGATATACATTTATTTTTCATGTGGATCATTATGCTCTTAAGTATCTTATAAATAAACTAGATCTATCAGGACGAATTGTTCGATGGGTTCTACTTCTGCAAGAATTCACTTATCAAGTAGAGCTTTGTCAAGGAAAGTATCATACAAATGCTGATTATCTATTGCGACTCAGCACTGGAAAAATTGAAGATCCTATCAATGATGATTTTCCAGACGAACATTTATTCGAGATTTCATCTACAAATTCGTTATATTCTGATATCATTACTTATCTCAAGGATCAGATATATCCGGATGGTATAATTTGGAGCAAAAGACAGTTTTTCAATATAAGGTAGCACCTTATACAATTATTAACAATGTCTGTACAAGCCTGGTGCAAATCATCAGCTTCGAAGATGTCTCGAATCCGAAGACATTAAAAAGGTCATTAAAGTCTTACACTCAGAAGATGCTGGTGGACATTTTGCTTTGAAGAACACAGTTAATAAGATATTGACTGCCAAGTATTGGTGGCCAACAATGTTCAAGGATGTATCAAACTTTATTCGTTCATGTGATCCATGCCAAAGATCTGGTAAGCCTACAAAATCAATGAATTGGCCGTTGACACCAATCCTTCCTCTTGCACCATTCGAGAAATGGGGGATTGACTTTGTCGGTCCAATTAAACTTGTTACCCGACATACGAAATGTCGATATATTCTAGTTGCAACAGATTATGCTACAAAGAACATGGAAGCAGAGGCGACAAAAAGAAATGATGCAAAAACTATCGCGACGTTCTTATTCAAAAGTATTATCACCATATATGGTTGTCCACTCGAACTAGTAAGTGACCGAGGTAACACATTTTTTAAATGACACTATACGGTTGCTGACAACTTATTTCCTCATCAAACATAGAAAAACTACACCGTATAATCCAAAAGCAAACGGGTTGACAGAAAGAGCTAATGGAATTCTATGTAAGATCCTGACTAAAATTACTATTGCACACGCAACGATTGGGATCAGAAACTACCATCAGTGCTTTGGGCTTATCGTAATACAAAGAAAATCACAACGAAACAGACACCATATTTTTTGACATATGGTATGCATCCTATTCTGTCAATTGAATTTGAGGTCAACACTTTTCATATCCAAGCTCAACGAACAAATGCAGAATGTATAAACGAAAGGTTGACTAATATTGAAGAACTAACTGAAGCTCGTGAGTCTTCACAAAAATTAACGAAGGAAATCCAGGAACAAAGAAAGAAGAAATATGACAGTCATATAAAAAAATGTGATCTTAAAGCTGATGATTATGCGCTGATATATGATAGTCGCCATCAAAAGTTCCCAGGAAAACTCCATATGCGATGGCTTGGACCTTTTAAAGTCATAGAGGTGTTTGACAATGGTTCTGTGCAACTTCAATCACTTGAAGGGGAACTGTTACCTACACGTATTAGCGGGTCCAGACTAAAAAAATACTACCTTTGACCAGAATTTTTATTTATTTATTTTTATTCTTATTATTTTCTGGTATTTTTCTGGAATCAATCGCGAATTTTTCTCTATCTTTTCTGATAATGTTCGTGACTTTTTTTTTTTCTTTTCTTTTCTAGAAAATTTTCTAGAAATTTTTGTGAACTTTTCTACCACTGTTCAACATTTGTTCAAACTGTTTCGTGAATTTTTTGAGAATTTTTCTTGTCTTCTCTGAAATCATTTAAGTTATTTTTCAAAGTATTTTCGAGAACTTTTTGAGAAACTTTCGCGACACTCAACTGCAAACTGAAATTGGTCATTTTTTTTTTCTTTCGCGAAATTTTCTAGAAACTTTCTAGTATTTTTTTCCTTCTCCAGTTTTTTGAGAAATTTTCTGGGATGACGCTTAACATTTTCGAGAATTTTTCGTGAAGTTCTGTATCATTTCTAGAATCTCTCAAGAATGTTTCGCGAAACATTCTAAGAACTTTCTAGTATTTTTCGAGAATCTCTCAACCTACCTTTTCGAAAATCTTTCAAGAATCTATCTACCTACTTTTTACATCCCTCTATTAAAGATGATGGCCACGTGATTCTCATTATTTACACGTGTATACGCTCACATATTAAAACCGATACTGTTTCTCCTTAATTTATTTGTTTTCTTTTCAAAAACGGTCTTCCATCATTAAAGATCGATATGCCAAATCATAGTTTCAAACACTGACCCATGCACGTACTCCATAAATGGAAGTGACAGATGTCAATTCACCATGCCACGTCATCATCCCTTCCACACCGCTACTGCATATCAAAATTATTTTTCATTTTTCTTCCTTACACTTTCTGCCTGCGATTTCATGCTTTCCTGCGCACATTCTCTTTGTGATCAAAGCATTCATTTGCAACCTATTGCGATCTACGAGCTTTCGTGAAAAATTTGAACAATGGCTTCTGGATCCAGTTCAAGCTCTAACATCATCTGGAAAACACGCGCAGGAATCCGTCTGACATTCATCCAGTCCTTTTTGGATCGATGCAGGTTGGATAATTTAAAAGTGAACACTCCATCATCCTCTCCAAAGTCAGTTCGGACTTTGTCAACTCCATTCATTCCATTTCGGATGTGGATTTCAAAGTCCATGTGCGAGGCAAATTCTTCACTATCTCTGAAGACTTGTTCTGCACAGCCCTTGGATTACCGATGGATGGGAAGATGATTTCAACAAATAAGGATTCGGTGAATGAAGCTGCCCACTTCCTTAACAATTGCTTCATACCCATGAAGGGGTACAAGATCTCTATGATTCGTGATACCACATTTAAGATGTTTTGTAAATATGCGAACCAAGTACTCTTTTTGACGGATTGATGCGACGATTTCAGTGCAAAATTTTGGTTACATCTTAGATGCACTTGCGGGTAATCCAGTTTGTTTCGGCACTATTACATATAAATCATTTTTGCGCTGGATCAAGCACCAAAAATTTTCTAGAGTTGGAAGCACATGTATCTCGGCTATGCGCCCATTTTGACATTTTGACCGAGCAAGAGAAAACATTGCTGACGGGAAGGATGTTGGCTACCAAGCCAATTGATCTTTCCGGCCTTGTTACTAAAATTGCACCAGCCATCGAAGTAGCAGCTACCACTGCTATGGACATTGATGCTGCACCATCCCAGTCGGAACCAGTTCCAGTTGTGGCGATGGAGATTGATGGAGCTACTGCTGCTGCTGCTGCTGATTCTTCATAGCACGCATCTGCTTCCACATCTCAGAAGCAACCGACTGCCTCCTCCTCTGACGATGACACAACTCGGTTTGATACATTAGACAAAAGACAAACAACTGCTGAAGGTGACACTGGGGCACTTGTGACAGATGAAGAACAGCCAGATGACCAGCCCTAGTGGTTTCGCACTATGACTGAGAAAGCCAAAAACCTAGTGGTTGAAGTGTATGAGTTGGACAAGTACCACTAGCAACTTACGATGGAATTTTTCAACTCAGAAAAAAGATGCCAAGAGGATCTCAAGGCGTCTTTCGAGAAGATTGATTCGCTCAAATCAGACAATACAAAGCTGATTGAACGAAATCGTTCTCTCGACACACAACTTCAAACCTTAATAAAGGAAGCTGATTCTTTAAAATAGATCAATAAGATGATTGAGGCCAAGTCTGATAATTATCAGACTCAAAATGATTCTTTAAAGCAGCAACTGACAACTGCAAATCAACATAATGTCGCGCTCCAGAAACATTTCTAGGAGGAGCGAATGAGAAGACTGAAGGCATAAGCTGCTCTCTCTGTATGCACCAATGCAGGGTCCATTACAGTCGACCTCATGAAGCTAAACCAGCTCCAAAATCATATGCTCGACAATTTTCGAGTTGAGTTCCTGCAACCACTTGAGGACTCGAAGGCTCTTGTCGAGGAAGAATTGGCGGAACTAAGGGAGTTTTTGAGTGAAGCTACCCCATCTTGTGGTGGACCAAATGCACACGACGAGTACCTTCAGACCTTACTCAGAATTGATGACCTTACACAGTAAATTCCATCTGTGCCTGAAGACTTTCTCTAGTTATGGGCCCAGCTTTCTATCAAGCAGAAAGGATGTCTCTACTGGGGCATAATCCAGGGTAAGTTTAAAGTCCTACCTTTCGGGTCAGCAGAGTTATACATAGGCTCTTTGGCTATGTACGCTCTCGAATACATTTGCATCAAAGAACTTCATTTTTTGCAAAACGAAGACAATAAGCGACATTTTTGGAAGCGAAAGTCGCAGTTTCAAATATACAAACCCAAAGTTGTTGCAGGTTTAGGCGCATTCAACGACGCAGGGTTGTTGATCAATATTAATATGGCGTATCCAGAATTATTCAATCTATATGTGGATTGGGAGCGAAACCTTGCAGAATATTTTGCGGAGATTCGACATAATCTGCAGGATAGAAGAAAGTCATTCAGATATAAGCAATTTTGTACATATTCATTTTGGCAGTTTGGTACCTTTGTGGCAAAGACATTATTTTTTGTTCAGAATCTTTATGTTAAAGCAATTTTATTAGATTCTCAGCTCCATACTATGAAGAAATCACTCTACGAAGTGATTCAGACGAAGATACAAAGTTGACTCAGGAGTTGTTCAATGGAACATTACTCCCTGTTAAACTAGAAGAATTCGGCAACCTCCCAGTTGGCCGATATACAAAATCCAAAGAAGATTTGTTGTTGATCGAAGCTCAACAGAACTTGCAGCTAGTTCAGAAACTATATGAAGAATTGAATAATTCATAAATATTATTCATGTCTTTGTCATGCTGATGCCTATATGTGATACTGAAGCTAGATCTTTGCAGTTTGAAGATGTTTTGAAGTTTGATTCCAGTTTTCATCAAACAATTTCAACTCAAAATCAACCTACTCAACGCAACAACAAGACACATATTCTCTGAAGAAATATCTAAGGAGGTGTGTTTGTTCGCCCCGTAGAACATATATTGATCTCACACTTCAGTCTCGATCATCGAGAGAGAAGAGTTTAGGCTTATGTAAGAGATTGAAGAAGTGAATAGAGTTCTATGAGTTATTCTCCCTTATCTCTGTTCTCCGCACTGCTGAGTGTGAGTGATCTTGGGTCTGCTAACAATCTCGAACGCATTTCATGAATTACTCTCTGATCAGACAGACGCTCTAGTGCATTACAGTCATTTGCTGTGTTTTCGTAAAGCATGCTCTAAAGAACTGACTTAAAATCATCTTATTCGTCGGTCGTGAATACTTTCTTTTCGACACTCAAATAATGTCTATCTTTGTGCAGTCTAGCACGATCATTGAATTGTTGTATGTATACAAATGAGATGATAGTTCCTGTCTAAAGAATTGAGTCTCTAATTTGTTTTCCTGATTGGCATTGACATAGGTTTCTAACGTGCTCTAAAACCATTCGTGCTCTTTAACCATTAAGTTGGCCTTTAGTTGTTGGGGACTATTGTCTAGGAACGCATAGTTCGCGAACTCGATTTATTAATTGTTTGTGCAGTCACGAATACATCGAACAATTTCCGATTCTCTGTTGACACCTTAGTCAGCCAGAGTGTAGTCTGCTGTACTACTCTGATAACATTTCATTTGTAGAACGCGCTTCCTTCAATTCGATAGAGGCTAGATTGTTGTTCTGAATTCATTAACATTACCCATTCCAAATATAAGTAATACTGGTTACTTTTTAATGTCTGTCGACAACCAGAATAACATTCGAAACCACCTGCCATAATTACGCCAAAAATATAACTTTCTAACGTTGTCCTCTGTGGGAACGATACTTTTCACTATAAAATCTATATTAACCTGTTGGTATAGCACGACAAGATGCATGATGCACAGTTGTTTGTTTCAGAGCTGGTATATGATTCATGGTACACAGACTTATTTAATTTCTTAACTACAGGGACTTTCCCTGGGCACTTCAAAAAGTCCCAATGTTGCCAGCTGATTTGGCGAGCACGCACTTTCCAAGTCATTGAGGGTCAACTGTACAGACATGGCCACAACCAAGTGTCGCGACGATGTGTGCAATCGAAGGATGTGCGGACTATAATTGATGAAGCACATTCAGGGACTGTTGGAGGACACTTTGCCACCGAAATCACAATACGAAAAATTTTACAAGCAAGCTTTTGGTGGCCAAGGCTTTGGAGAGACACTACGACATTCTGTCATAGTTGCGATGCTTGTCAGCGGCAAGGGTGGCCCGTGCCAACGATGGATTACCCATTAGTTCCCTTGCAACCAATAGAGTCGTTTCAGAGGTGGGGATTGGACTTTATTGGAAAAATTAACCTACAATCTGGTCACAAATATATTGTCATGGCAACCGATTACGCTACGAAGTGGGCAGAAGCAAAGGCATTGCAAAATAATACTGCAAATCCACCACCAAGTTTATATTTAATATTATTCTCACGAGATTTGGGTGTCCTCTGGAAATTGTATTCGTTAGAGGACCGCATTTTGTGAATGATACATTGAAAGAAAAGATGTGTCTATTTTAGATTATTCACAAGATGTCTACTCCATATTATCCAAGAGGTAATGGCTAGGCCGAAGCCACTAACAAAACCCTTAAGGCTATACTAGCAAAGCAGGTATTGGAAAAGGGGGGATTGTGGCATGACTTTTTGTAGTCGACGTTATCGGCTTATCGGACAACATATTGTTGGTTAATCTAACTCCTACTCATCCCAACAGCCCTTCTTCCTTCTCTGATTTTTATCTCTCAAATGAATCTTGCAGTTAATGAACGAATTTCCAATACTCTGCATATTTAAACTGATTGTCGCTACAATCTACATTTTTACTCAGGTTTTTTCACAAAACCCAACACTCGACACTGTCGCTTCTTTTTACCTTCATGAGCAACTAAGTGTTTAGTGACACTTATGTAAGTTGTTTTTGGGCCATTTAGGCACTTCCAGAAAAGCAACAATTTTTGCAAAAAATGCAACACTACATTCTTACATGCAGTTTCTGACAGGTGACAATTAGGGCAAAATGCGACACTGCATTTTTACATGCAATTTCTGACAGGCAACAAAAAGGCAAAAAACTCGACACTGCAATTTTACACGAAATACTACACAGGCGACGCTCTGCAGAAATACACAGTATTCCAAGTATAGACTGTCTACGTCTTCACGCTCCAATAACAACTATTCTAAATAGTTAGTTAATCAGCTGTTAAGCAATCTTGTAAATGTAAAGCTAGAATAATGCAAGATCTTCCAGTTGCTATAAATGTAAATGAGCAATTGAAGATATCTTAAGTCATCATATATCAGAGAATGATCTGACAGAGATACAACGACCAGAACAGGTCTTTTAGTAGCTGACTTCTCAGAGTTAGTGATTATAGAGAGAGAGAGAGAGAGAGAGAGAGAGAGAGAGAGAGAGAGAGAGAGAGAGAGAGAGAGAGAGAGAGAGAGAGAGAGAGAGAGAGAGAGAGAGAGAGAGAGAGAGAGAGAGAGAGAGAGAGAGAGAGAGAGAGAGAGAGAGAGAGATTCAGAACTTTAACAATTGTTTTGAATCTGTAAGTAGGATCACACGCTTATCAGCACAATTGTATTGTGATCTACAACATTATTATATAGATTCGCTATTGTTCTACACCATCGCACTCTTGTTGAATGATAATGACTCTCACTCCTCTTACACAAACATTATTATAAGAGAAATGTATGGCTGTCTCTAATGCCTAAATTAATTTTACATTCTCTTCATATCAGATTATTAGTATTAGGAAGATTGCATGGTTGTCACAGACACCTAATCGTTCTTGCAATCTCTCTTTCATGGCAGTCTAAGACTCCTACACTGATAATTTGATTCAATACAAAAGAACAACTCGTAAACTCCATTCTCTAAGTAATCCACAATCTTGCTATTAAGAATTTTTGTTTCAACAGTTGACATCAATCTGAAACGTGAACAGATGTGGTATCAGAGCTGATAATTTACATTTCTTGCATCCCACAAAGATGGTATCAGAGCCACTAGTTTATTGGATTACTAGAGTCTAGGACTTATATTAGAACTTAATACATTCTAGTTCTATAGAGCTGGTTCATTCAGTTTGTGTTTTATCTCTGCTATTCGATTACAATGGAAGGTTGATTCGCTTGATCAACAAATTCAACGGAGATGACTTCCACATGTGGAAGTTTATGATGAGAATAATCTTGATCGAGAAGGAGCTTCGGGGATATGTAAAGGGTTCAATAGCCAAACCGGCAGAACCTGAACTGCTTCCAGCATGGGAAGCAAAGGATGGCAAAGCACTTGCCATTGTATCCCTGAATTTGAAGGACACTCAGATTGCTCATGTATCAAACAACACCACTTCCAAAGAAGTGTGGGACATCCTTACAAGTATTTATGACACTTTAGATGTATCGACTCGTCTCTTCTTGAGAAAGAAGGTCCTCACACTCAAAATAAGCGAAGGCACCTCAGTCAGTGATCTGCCATAGGTTCCCCTATATCGGAGAAGACTCAACAATGTCTCTTCTCGCCAGTCTTTCATCCTCTTATGATAACTTAGTATTGTTTTTTAGCAATACCCCTACGTTGTCTCTCCAGAAGTTGATAGCAAGTCTATTGTAGGAAAAAGTTAGGAGAAAAAGCTTATCAACAACGAGTACCAAGTCAATAACATTGTACTCTAATAAGCATCAATCCAAGAAGAAGAACTTCAAGGACAAGAAGACAAAGGAAGAGCAGCTAGATTCAACACAACAATCATAGCAGCAGCACAGTTGTCAACAACAATCATCCAAGACCAAACTCTTTTGTAGATATTTCAAAAGATCAGACCACGACATTAAGGATTGTCACGTCCTCAAGCACAATGAAGCGAGGAGGAAGATGCAGCAGCACCAAGACGGAGGTTCCGACTCTGTTAAAAATTTCCAAGAGGATGACAAGTCGCTGATGGTACAAGACCAACCAAGTAGACATGCCTATCAATGTTATCTTGATTTAGGTGGTTCACAACACATGACACCATGTAAAAACCTGTTTTCTACTCGCACAACAACAGATGCATTTTCTTCAGCAACTCAAGTCACACAAAGTCGAAAGCCAAGGCATTGTCCGACTCCAGTTCCCTGACGGCATCACTAGACAGTTAGATGGTGTACTTTACGTATCCAAGTTAAGAAAGAACTTATTATCAATTAGCAAGATCACTGATCAAGGCTATAGAGCTTTGTTTACTACTAGTCGATGTACTATTATTGATGGGAATTCCAATGAAATCCTCTTTGCACACAGAGAAGAAAATTTATACATTTTGAGTCATGATTATGCACTTTCTGTGAGTAGTACAGATGCTCATGTTTGGAATCAAAGACTAGGTAATTTAGACATGCATTCAATCTTGTACATGCATCATAACAAAATGGTCAAAAATTTGAATATCAATGTTGTTTCTACAGTTAATCAGACTATCTGTGAAAATTGTTTACTAGGGAAACAAGCTAGAACTAAATTTCTAAGAGGACAGGCCAAGAGAGCGAAGTCCATTCTGTCACTGATTCACAGTGACCTATGTGGTCCTATGAGCGTACCTTCCTTGGGTCAAGCTCTATATTTTATTACATTCATTGATGACTATTCCCGATTTACCAAAGTCATGTTCATAAAGAACAAGTCAGAAGTGTTCAATTGCTTCAGAGAATTCAAGCAATATGCTGAGAATCAGACTGGTAAGAGAATCAAGGCCCTACGGTCTGATTCAGGTGGAGAGTACTTATCAAATGAAATGGCGGACTACCTTTCATCATGTGGCGTGGACGATCAGTTCACAACCAGCTACACTCCACAGCAGAATGGCGTAGCTGAGCAAAAGAACTGCACACTACTAGAAGCTGCATGATCCACGACTGTCAACGCTCAATTACCCCAGAACTTTTGGGCAGAAGCAATTTCTACAGCCTGCTATCTGCAAAATTATTCCAGCACTAAGGCAGTTGATTCCAAAACATCATTTGAAGCCTACTATGGCTACAAACCAAGTCTGAAACACCTATGTGTACCCAATTCATGGAATTCTTGGCTCGTTGGGATAGATCATTTCAAAGGAGGGGTTATCGATTGATCCTGCAAAAATTGAAGTAGTAAAGAATATGTATTTCCTGAAGTCAGCAAAAGAAATGCAAATGTTCTTAGGGATGACGGGATATCATCGAAGATACATACATGCATATTATGATATCTGGACCTTTGGCAACAATACTTTCCATTGAGAACACCTAAACATTAACAAAATAAAAGGTTCCAAAAAAACTTCAATCTCACCAAAAGTAATGCTTCTTAACAAAAAGGATTATTCACTTAGAAGCAACCATGTGTAGTGGAAGAGATCAAGTATAGTGCTTGTCTTTGGTGAGGAGTAGACAGTGAATCCAAACTTGGATTTCTTTCCAAATTCGGCAAAGAGTCGCTCCAGTAGGAGTCAGCCCAATCCAGAGCCTGTGATCCCTCCACCAACAACGTTGAAGATCAAGAAGTCCTACAACCCATAGCAGTTATCTGCAAGCTTTCTCACACGATCCATGCAGCAGTCCACTATCTCTTTTCCAACTGCACCATCACGCCATCATTTTAGAAATTCAACCTTTGATGTAATCAAACACGTGCATAGTTGTGCTAGCATGAGAATATATTAAAGTAGGATGAATAACCTTTGTAATGGCCACGAGCAAAATTGCTGGCTACATCTACTTTTCAAGATATAAGTTGCTCTGGATGAAAGAGCTGGCGATATGCTCCAGCTCGTACCTCATCGATCACTGTGGGATCCATATTTTAAATTCTTTTTCTTGGAGACGGTTTGTATTCAGGCAATTAAATAGCGCCAAAGCCTAAACGATAGGGGGAGGGAAATATGGAGAGAGCCAAAAGTGTACGTGTACGTTTGAGAACTTGGGGCAGACTCGCAGTGTTCGGGAAACCTTTTTGAGGTTTCCCTCCAAAAACCGATATGTTCTTCGGCCTCAATTGAGTGACAATCTCTTACTTGCCGGTTTTCCTTATAAAACCCAAGATTTATGACATAAAAAATTCAGTACAATTTTTGCCATGCCAATTTTTGGAAAGAGATATCGGATCCATTCTTGGACTATGCCGGCTTTCTCGAACACTGGGGCAAGGGACTCGGGAGTAATGTGTATGCAGGTTTAGAATTATAGTTAATTTTTTGAAAAAGTACATTTGTAGGAGGATGCACCCATGCAATCATGGGTGCATCCTCCTATCCCATACATATGCACACCACATGCACACAAATATATATATATAGCGTTGTTATTTTCTCAATAGGACATAATAAAATTGGGCCCAAATTAGAGGCAGTCCATCAAGCTAGTAAGAGTATATCTTAGTTCACATATTATTTGGAGTTAGTGTCAATGATGCATAAGTTGGTATGGATAAAAAATTTCAAACAACACCTACATGACCTAGTTTTAAGTTATGGCTCAAAAGTTATAGTTGATTAAAATTACAATGGATCTAAACTTGCAATGAATACTTTATGTCTTTTTTATGTGAAATTGACCATTTGGCCTTCAATTGCACACAAATTAGATATTAGGTGTTGATCATAAACTTTGACCAGTTGTATCTTTTGAACCGTAGTCCAAAATCAGGTCATGCGGGTGTCGTTGGAAAGATCTCGTTTGAGCACTTTCTATTGGCACTAAAAGCATCTTGATTGGGGCTACAATTAAAAAGTTATCTTGTTTTTCAGTGAATCATAGATCATATTATACATGGAATCTTTGACTAGTGGACATGGTGCGAGCAAAAATGGTTAAGCATTGCGACAAGGAAGATTTTATTTTATCAAATTTTCCCATCCTACGTGGCATTCCTTATAAGCCCTTTGTGTACTCAGAAACCCATATAATGTGTGTGTGTGTGTGTGTGTGTGTGTGTGTGTGTGTGTGTGTGTGTGTATAACACCCACACACACACATACATGTATATTTATTTATCTATCTAGAGAGGTGCTTACAAAGATATCTTGGACGATTGACTAAGCTATGGCAAGATAATAGGTCTATGCATATAGAATCTATGGTATGGAGACACATGTAGGGAGTGCATAAGACCAGCCTTATGTGATAGAAGGTATGGGCTCCAATGGATGCTATGGATTGGAGCCTATGATTGTGGGAGGAGAATTGCTAGCCAACGTGACTTACTAAAATAGATAACCATAGATCTATCATTTATATCATAAAAGATGATAAGTCCCAAAGAGAGTTGCATATTCAAGTATCATAGAATTATATCCGGTCATTCATAGATGTTTGTTCAACAATCAAGCATCCAATAATACTTAATAAGAATTTCAATAGATTTAGAGGTGAGGTTCAAAAGTGAAATGGATTTCTAATCAATGGTGTTGAGGTAAGGCAGCTAGCTGGTACAAATAATATAGAATGTGATTACTAGTCAATAGCTATGTTGAGAATAGAATATTTTGATTTTTTACATGCTCCAAAATAAACAGAGTTATTTCTCAAATAATTACATAAAAAGTTGTGATCCCTTATTGTATTCTGCCAATCAGAAGTACATTCTCAACACTAAGTCTAGAATTACACACATGTTTGAAATTTATCTTTTTTCCAAGTCTACAACCTTGTTTTTAGATAGATACAATATATTTGTAACACTTTAGGAATACAATGCCAATAAACTTTTAGTTCTACTTTGCATAATTCTTGTGATGAGCTCTCCAACATCCACTTTTGAGCATTTTACACCATTGAATGACTTGCTTCAAAGATTAAAAATTCATTTATCATTGGAGGGAATTTTGTTATACAATTCGGGTACAGTAAAAGAAAAAGAACTTGAGACTAGAAAAATAGGCTTTTCCTAGCATTACTCTAAATTTGTTATTTCTTATCAAGCACCTAGATATCACTGCATGAAGTATGCCACTGCAAACAAGCCGATTTTCCAAGAAATCTGTCAACACCCCACAAAGCTGGAAATTTCCGAAATTTCCTCCGTTTTCAACCAAATTTGATCCTATAAATTGCCATGGCTCTCCATCACTGCTCTTTAGAAATCCCTTGCAAGCCCCATTGCACCAAATGGCTGTCCACATAGTGAATTATGAATCCACCATCAATGATTTTCCCGAAACCAGCGAAACTACAAGTTTCTCCGTGAATTCTCCCTGGAATCCACCTATGACGATCGTTCTAATCTTTCCCGAAGCTCCGATCAAAGGAACTTTGCTGTCTCATGCCATCCGGACTGCCGATACCCCGTATGGAGTCCTCTCTCCTGAGATGCTCCAAGTGCTATTTTTCCTGGTGAAAGACGCTATCCCATAGCTCCACCGGATCGTGCATACCTGCATCACCCTGACGATCTGATACCAAGTTGAAATTCTGATATATTCTAGTGCAGTATGCAGATCACATCACACAATCACCATAGCCACTCCTCACAAGCTCTCAAAGATGGCATAGCAAAAGTTATTAGATCACAAGAAACACTGTACATATAGAGTATTCACAAAGTGCATGAAAAGGTAGGTGTCCTAAAATTGGCCTACCACCTGTCAAACTAAGGTCGGGCCCAATATGGCCAAATTCGATTGACAAACTTGGGACATTCCCCCAAGTATAGCAAGTACTGTAAATAACTCTATACAGGCTAATTCTTCCTATGTGTGGCTACCCGGCTAACCCAAGTAGTCATCTACGAGATCAGTGCCCGATCAATATATCCTAACGGGTCATGTCCCGATCACAACCATATACAGTAAACCAAATAAGATGTACACTAATTACATCATCACATTTAGAGCTTATACTAATGAATCGGATCACAAGCTGATTTCTAACTAATTTTTTGTTAATTGAAAATATTGCAAAATTCGTTTTGCAATCTTCCAATGTGTCAAGCCTGGATTCATGCAGAATTGACTCATCCTGAACATTGCATAAGCAATGTCAGGACATGTGTTGTCTGCAAGGTACATCAACGATCCTATCAGTTTCCTGTAAGGTGTGAGCTGCATCAACTCTCTCTCTTTTACCGTCCTCGAACAATTTTCGTTCGTTAGCACCGTTCTTGCAAGCATTGGAGTATTCGCTCCTTTGCAATTCAGCATCTCAAAATCCTCTAGGATTTTTTTGGGTGTATCTGGACTGATGAAGGTACAGCTTACCTCCCTCATAGTCCCTGTCAATTTGTAAGCCAAGCTAACACCTGGCCTCTCCTAGATCTACAATCTCGAAATGTTTCAAGATGTCATTCTTCACTTTAGCAATCAGCTTCTCACTCTTGCAGAGTATCAGAGTGTCGTCCACATACACAGGCACAATGATGATCTTCCCATCTGTAATTCTCACATACACATTGGAATCAACCATTAGTGGCTTGAATCCCAAGGATTTCAGGACTTGATCTTTCTTTTTGTACCATTGTCGAGATGACTGCTTCAGACCATAGATACTCCTATGCATTCTGCATGCATAATTAGGAAGTGAATTCGAGACATAACCTGGGGGTTGATCCATATAGACCTCTTCTCTAGCTCACCATGCAAGAAGTTTGTCTTCTCGTCCACAATGTGGATCTTGAGGTCATAAGCAGCTGCATATGCAAATAGTAAACGTAGGGACAAATTCTTCATGAAAGGAGAGAAGGTTTCAGAATAATCAATACCATATCTCTGAGAGAATCCCTTCGCTACCAGTCTTGCCTTATATTTCAAAACATCTCCATCTGGTCCATACTTTATCTTGTAAACCCATTTGCATTTTACAGTCTTTTGCTTATCTGCTAATCGCTGCAACATCCATACCTGGTTCTTCCTCATGGATTCCATCTCCTCGTTCATGGCTTGGATCCATTTGTCCTTCTCTGAACATTCAATTGCCTCCTCGAATGTCTGTGGTTCACCACTGAATCCACAGAATTCTTTTGATGTAGAAGCAAAGCTGCCTAGCACATATCTTGCTGGCACTCTTCGTTGTCTTGTCGACCTTCTAGGAGATCCTCCTGGGACAGCAATGCCTTTGCCTTTGTCTGCTCTGCTAGGTCCGAAACCATATTGGTTTACAGGTACTGTAGCAGAAGGCTACCTCTCGAATCTTTCGTCTTCTGATTCGTCACTCAAATGCGAAGCGACTCAAAAATCTTCGTTTTCAAGTTCATCTTTTGCTCCCTCTGTCACAGTTGGCAGATCATAGTACTGTCTTCACGAACTTCATAGCTGACAGGATTATCGTTGGCCATCGTTCTGCTCTCATCAAATTTGACATCCCTGACTGTCTTCACAGTGTTCATGTCTAGCATGTAGACTCTGTAGTATGACGAATTGTTGTCATATCCTACCAAATATCCCAGTTTAGCTTTCTCATCAAGCTTCTGTCGAAGCTTATCAGGGATATGTGCATAAGCTGCACAGCCAAAGATTCTGATGTGAGCCATATTGGGCTTTCTACCCCACCATAATTCGTGTGGTGTCGTGTGAGAAACACCATACTTCCCTGTCCTATTCTGAATATATGCAGCTGTAGCTACTACTTCAGCCCGCAGTACTCTTGGAGCTTTTGGGTAGGCCATCATGCATTTGGCAGCTTCCATCAGGGTCCTATTCTTCCTTTCTGCAACATCGTTGTGCTACGGTGTGTAAGCTACAGTCCTTCTATGAATGATACCACAATCATTGCATAAGTCAGTGAAGTGATTCGAGATGTATTCGCCACCTCGATCTGTCCTGATCTACTTCACTTTGTTGCCAGTGCATCTCTTTGCCCAATTCACATATTCTGTGAATTTGTCAAGTGCTTCTGATTTATTCTGAATAAAATACACTCTGGCAAATTTACTATAATCATCAATGAAGGTAATGTAATATTTTGAGCCTCCTACTGAGATCACATTGAAAGGCCCACAGATGTCAGAATGCACTAACTCCAGAATCTTGGTCGTTCTGTAGGAGTCTTTGACAAATGGAGTGTGAGACATCTTATCCTTCAGACATGCATCACAGGTGTCGAATTGTTCGCATTCGAGATGTTGGCCCCTGTATTTGCTCCATGATGGCTTGCTTGGTAAAGTGCCATCGAGTTCATATGGCATAGTCTTATGTGCCATAGAGTGTCTGGCGAATCATCATGAGTCTGATGCACTTGATCTACAGTAGGCGTACCTTTAGGTGATATAGAATACATTTTCTTCTGCCTTGAGTGATCAGGGTACTGGTACTAGTATCAACAACGTTGCATGCTTCATCAGAAAACGTCACACGCATCCCTGCATCAGCTATTATTGTCACAAAAAGCAAGTCCTACTGTAGTGTAGGCACGAACAGAACGTCTTCAAGTCGTTTGTCTCTGTCATTCGTGTTGAGCCACAATGAACCAATACTGTTCACTTGATGTTTGGATCCATCTCCAAGAACAATGAATCTTGATGGATCAGCACTTTGAAAATCAGACATTATTCATCTTGATGTCACAAAGTGTGAGGTAGGTCCTGAGTCTAGGATCACCCCTTATGTGTCAGGTGTTGATGCTGCACACACATCTGCATAGATGTAGGTGGTCGAACAATTTTTGTTTGATCTCTCTTCGCCCATTTTCGAGCTCTTTAGCTCCTCGACATAGGACGAACTGTTATTGTTCTTTTGTCTGCTTTGTGCTGATTTGTTTCTTGGGTTCAGGCGGTAGATGGCTGCATGACCCTTCTTGTGGCAGTGAATATACTCAATTTTCGGATTGAGCCAGCACGTATCGATTGTGTGGCCTTCTCGTCTACATCTCACGCAAGTCTTCTTTTCTCCACCTTGCTGTTTTGACCTCCCTTTGTTCTTCCACTTATCTTTGCTGGTTCCCTCTACTTGTTGATCACAATCCTACCTTTGATTCGACTCCCTCTCAGGCTTGAATTGTCTTTTCTTTGTTGCTGTAGAGGGCTTGGTCAGAAGCATCCTTGTGATGAGGGTGTTCTCTAGCCTCGACTTCCTCTCGAATCTCGACAATTGCCTTTTCGAGGGTCATTGTAGGATCTTTCACGAGCAGGATCCTGGTTGTCTAGAAAGATCTAGATAAGGCTCTCAACAGGTAAGTAAGCTACTTCTCTGCTGACACTGCATTTTATGCTCCAGAATTGTGTAGTGACATGAATAGATCCTTCATCTTCCTTACAAAAGAAGTGAGATCTTTGTCGTCCCACTGCAGATTCGTCAGCTGATCTTCCAGCATCATTATTTGACTGTGTGATTTCGTTTAAAATCTCGTGAGCAGTGTATCCCATATTCCACACTTTGGTTTGATATTGTTGAATGTTGTATTAATTTGTTAATGTAGATCAGCAGTCTCTAACTACTCTCTGAAGGATTGTAGGAATGATATAGCCGATAGTGACCAGCGATCATATCTGAATTCTTGACGAACTGATTTTGTTTGTGAATTCTTTCGCTTTGCTTCTCTTCGCTTTGTGTTTCACTTCGTGATCACTTGGCTACAAGCGTAAATCGATTTGAGGGGCTCACTTAGGTTTCGTTTCATCCTGTTTCGTTTCATTTCGTCTCGTCTCGTTCCAGAGCTTGATTGATCTTGTCGCGAATTCTTTCGCTTCGTTTCGTTTCATTTCGCGATCTGTGTGCTTCCAGCATGAATCAATGTCAGAGCTCGTTTAAGTTTCGCTTTGCTTTGCTTCGTTTTGTTTCGTTTAGAATTCGTCTCGTTTCGTTTGGTTGTATTACAGAGCCTGCATGATCCAACACGAATTATTCTCGAACAGAAATAATTTGAGTTTCGAGAAAGTTTTGCGAATCGTTTGAGATAATGTTTTATCAGTTTGCCACCAGAGTAATAGCTAGAATTTTGCATTTTCTGAGTGCATTTTTCATCCACCAGTGGTATTAGAGCCTACCTTGTCATAGTCTGACATAGCCAAAAAGCTATCAGATCCTGGAGGCTAAAGTATTCAATCAACCATCAACAAGTGAACACAAATTCAGAAGTAATGACTTCAATCATCAGCATACAATCCAAGATTTGTACGGTTCTGGGTTCATCTGGATCTAATATCCGTGAGTTGCAGAGGATGAGAAGAATCTTGGGGAACCATATTGATAGGTAAAGAAGATCCTAGCAATAAAGCAACACGAGAAATGCACAGGCAGAAGGCAAAATGGAAAGCAGAAAAAAAACGTTATGCAAAAACGGAAATTTCCAACCTTGGAATAGAAAAAGCGATGCACAACGTGAACCTTACAATTTGCGAAAAGAGGGAAAAATAGCTATCTAAGAATACTAGTCTTTTGTTTTTGGGATACATTTTCTAAAACCAAGAGGGCTTTCCCTCAAACTATACCTGAAAAGAGGGAAAAACGCTGGTATGACAATTGAAGAGGCTTGAAAATAGTCCGTAGGAAAGAAAAACAGTCCTAATTGAACTCGCTGGAGATGCAAGCATACTGCAAGGAACAGAAGAAACTGCTGGTTGTCGCTTGTTGGAAATACATGCTCGAAGCATTCAAGCTATGAAAGTGATGCAAAAGGTGAAAGGTACAAGATTTTTTTTTCAAACAATCACCTTTAAACTCGAAAGGCTAGAATATAAATGCACTTATTTGAAGGAAATTTTGGTTGTGAAGCATTGAGAAGACTTCAAAATGCAGGCCAACATGCCAAGGGACATTACTTGGCCCATAGAACGAGTTTGAGTTGCCCCTACGTGGCAGGGGCTCCCCGCCATGTTATTCGCCACGTAGTGGCAACAAGTGCAACACGTAATAAGAAAGGGGATGTGGCCTTTTTTTTGGGTGAACCAATGGGAGAGTTCTTTTTTAAGTTTAGACTTGCTAAGTAGTGTAATGTGAAATGGCCCTAAATGGTAGATGTGAGAGAGTGGTGGATATGCCATGGGAGAAAGATCCAAGTTTGCGGAGAGTAAAATATATAATGCCAAGAAGAACACGTGACGCAGTTTCATTGGATATCTCTCGAAAGGCTTAGTGCCTTGTAGGCGACAAAAAAAAATAGTGGAAGAAAACAGTCACCCTTGCCATCCTATCTCCATTTCCCTGTTACCTATTTTCTGTGCTGGAGCGAGAGGAGAGCGAGAGAGGAGAGCGAGAGAGGAGAGGCGATCGCATCAGTTAGTCGGTTTCTTTTCAAGGATCGTTGGTGCAGTGTGAGCATTGGATCGTAGGCAGATGAAAGAGATGCAAATTTTTGTAAGGAGCGTGGATGGGCAGGCGACGGCAGTGCTTAGATCCGATCCAGACGATTCCATCTCACTTCTCAAGAAGATGGCTGTTCCGCCTCACGCTTCTCACCTTTTCGACTGCTTCTACCTGATGCATGGATGTAAGTCTCTTTCTGATGCTTCTACTTTGCGTGATTCTTGTGTTCGGGATTGTAGCACGCTTCAATTAGGGTTTAGATTGCGAGGAGGGGGCGGTGATGGAGGTGCCACGGGGGCTGAATCCCGGGACTGCTACTTGAAGATGTACCAAGAAAAGAAGCCGGATAAAGTAGACCCTTATGAGGCCAGGCTTGCGAGGTGGTCTAGATGCGCTCTTTCTGCTGAAGCACTTAAGCCTCCTTGTGTCATAGATCTTCTTGGTAACATCTACAATAAGGAGGCTCTTGTTAGCGCTCTGTTGAAAAAGAGCCTCCCTAAGAGGTTAGGGTACATAAAAGGCTTGAAGGACATGATTCCCATACATTTGTCATCTATCCCCGGAATACAATCTGATGACGAGTATTGTGCTACGAAGTTTCAGTGTCCAATCACAGGTCAAGAGTTCAATGGAAAATTTAGATTTTTTGCTCTGAGAGGATGTGGTCATGTGCTGAGTGTGCGCGCTCTGAAAGAAGTTCAATCCACTTCTTGTTTGGTGTGCCATACTCCTTTTGATGAAACTGATAAATTTTTCGTCAACGGGAGTGATGAAGAGGTCAATGTTTTGCGGCAACGGATGGAAGAAGACAAATTGAGGTTGCAAGCGAAGAAGGAGAAGAAAGCGAAACGTGGTATCACAGAGGTTGATGAAGGCAGAGAGACATCTGTGTTGGATGTGCTCTCTTTTGCTTCTAAAGAAGAAGATATTTCTAGAAGGAAAGGTGATGTCAAAAACCATGTGGCAGTTTTGGCTAAACCAACCGGTGGTATTGCAGCAATATCAGTCCCGAAAAAATTCAAGGCATCAGATAAAGTTCCGGCAAATGCAACAAAATCAGTCTATGCCTCAATATTCACGTCATCAAATAAGAGCGAGTTCAGAGAAACTTACAGTTGCAGATCTCTTCCACTTGGCAGAAATTGAGAAAGCTAAGTATGGTGTTGAAAATTATAGGAAGTGTAACAGAATTGACCATTTCTAATCACTCACACAACTCTGCATTGAACGACCCGAAGCCTTGAACCTTATTGTAGTCGAAAGTTTGTATCTTAACCTAATCTGATAATGCTCTTTACGTCAAGGAATAAAGGCAGCAAATCATGGTTATTTATACTGATAACCTTTTGGAGAGTGTCTGCTTCTAAACATAATCAAACATTGCTTTGCCGTTGGATAATATTTCTGAATTTGAAGTCGTTCGACCTTTGCACAAGTTCCTCTTAAATAATTGCAAAGTTTCCTTGATTTTGTTGAGTTTTTTACTTCTATGCAGTAGCGAACTTTTTTTTTAACGATCTTTCTACTTATTTGTAATGTCTCGCTGTTTATGAACTTGGAATCTGTCTCAGCAAGAGATTCTGATGTGAATTGAATGTTATCCTTCATCGATAAAATTGTCTACTCCACGCGAGTAAAGTTGACCTGTATGTGTTGAATGCTAGTTTTTATTAGAAAATTTTAGAGGGTTGTGGATCTTTTGCACACTATCTCTATATGCTACTACATTCTAAAACTAACATGAAGATTGGAATAAACCCTAACGACGTAGTTTAGGACATACAAAATTTTGGCCATAGTGGGGAGTTTCTCCAACGATATAGTAGATCTAATTTAAGGACCATAATACTGAACCATAGTGGTTCGAAATTTAATGGTCATTATGATTTCTAACCTAGTATCCAATAAGGTTCTTCAATTACCGTTAGACTAGTTGATTGGGAAACTTAAAGCACTTGGAGAGTGGCCCAAGACAAAAAAATGCCTAAGTTTAAGAGACCAATCTACAAAACAAGGGCAACATATGTTAAAATGAGATATCTAGATTCATTCAAGACAGATGGAAAGCACTTAGCGCACAATAGCTTAAGGTAGTTAGTAGAAGCTTAGTAATGGTCTTTAAGCAAAACTATTGTTACATCATTTTACAAAAGTTAGTATGTTTATTGAAATTGAAGACACACACACGCAATCTCTCTCTACATTTCTTGTTGCTAGTCTTTCCATCAATTTTGTTTTCACCAACTGATTTTTCTCTTCAAGCTTTGAACCCCCAAGCTTTGGCCTAGTGCACTTTATTTGTTTTTTTTGAGTTATTGATCTTCAACTCCCATGTTTTAAAGCACATAGTGGTGCAACACTATAGAATGCTACATTTATGAACATATATGGAACAAACACTCCAAAACAATTTATTTGCATAAGTCAGGACAAATTCTATCCTTGAAATTTTATGCATTTCATAGTTGAAGTGTAGGGACGTATCTTTTAGTTGGCTTTAGAAAGGTGGTGCATAGTCCAATGAGCCAATGTTTAGAGTTTAGGGCTTTAGAAATGCATGTTGTCATGTACTTAGAAAGCTACTATGTGGAGCTTGCAATGAGATAACAAGCTAAACTTGATAGACCATGTGTAGACATGACTAAAATTACAATATTACGAGTATTTTGTATTTTGTCTTTGTCTCAATAACTCGTCTATGTGTATGGTCCTTGTTTTATTTATTTGTTTATATTTTATTTTAAATTTTAAGTTTCATTTTATTTTAATTATTATTATCATTATTATTATTATTTTCTTTCTTCTTAATGATTGTCTTTTGCTTCTTAGTCAACACTGGGTCTACCCATGAGAATCTAGATTCTTTCGAAACCCAGTTAGCACCTTATGCTTGGATATTGATGAGACAAGCAATGATGTTTGGCTGAGATTTTTAATTTTTAATTTTTTGGTTTATTGAATTTTATTTTATTGTTTTGACTTAGATCCTTTGACTTTTTGAGTTGCTCGTATATTGTTTTTAAGCTTTACCTTTGTCCCTATACATCATTGACTTCTCTCTTTAAATTCTTGAAATTGGATACATTCAGATTTCACTAATAGATAATTTTCTGTCACTTTAGCGGACATGCAAATTCTTAATGAATATTTGTCCAAGTAGTGGTCAACTGTATGTTTTTATTTGCATATCTTGAGAGGGTTTGCATGCCTCTACAACTACTCTGATATTTTACTAACCAAAATTAACATCTCTTACTCGATGTCATGTTGGTAAAGTCCTTGTTGTTTCATACTAATTTTATGGCTCCCTTTTTTTTAGTGTGGAACTTTGTTTGAGTTCTTAAGCTATTGCTTATTAGGGTTAATCACTTGCTTCTAGTTCACCCATATATTCTCCTTCTCTCTACCTAGCTCTAATTTCAAAATGTTTTTGAAGTTTGTTTGAGTTTGTGATCGATTGCCTATTAAGAAGTTGTGTTTTGCCTTCATCAATTTTTTGGGTTCTCTTCCAAGTATCTACTTTTCATATTTAAAGTCTAATTTGTAGAATTGTTCTTACTTTAGGTTAATTGATGCTTTACTTCATTTATTTTCTACTTTCAATATCGGTTACTTCTTTAATGGTAAAAATAAAAATAAAATCAAATAAAATTCTTTCATGTATAGTTATAATCACGTTTTTCTTGGTTGTGTTCCATTAGATAAGTATGTCAATATCATTTTCAATATTCTTTAATGTTCATGTTTAGGTTCTTGTTCTTGATGGTATCAAAGTCATAAAGTAAGCTCTTTGTTAATTCTTGCCTCTTGTAAAGGAGTTTGTACATTTGGCTCTTTGGTGGTTCTTGTAATTTACCACCAAGAGTCATTTACGCAAATTCTATAAAACCTTTCCCGAAAAAATTGTGTGATTGACTCTCTCATGGTCCAATTAATTTTGCTCACCATGTTAGAGTCTGAACCTTACTCCCATGAAGTTTCCTTTCTCTGGGTCCTTTTAGGATCAAGGGCTTTTTGGTTAGTTTCGTGAAAGACTTTTGGTGTGAGGAGTCGAGTAGTGTTACTTCAAGAAGTCATGGGCACTTGATCGCATTCTATTCTTAATGATGTTTCGAGCGTAACATGCGGACCTATTTAGGTACCTCACCGCTTTGCAACAACCCTGTTAAACAAACGAGGGTGTGGTCAACACTAATTTTGACCTCGGACCAATAGCCTTTAGGAGGGCTTGATCTTAAACAATTGCTTGACTACTCAAAATATAATCTATGGCTCTTCTACAAATCAACACTTCAGAGGTTTGCTCTTGCATCCCTTTACCCCTTTGTTTTACTAGTAGAGATGATACAAATCATAGAGAAAGGTTTAACTTAAATGGTCTATTTTTAAGTCTTTGCTTGTTAGTACTCATTATACGAATACCATATCAGAATTTTGTACCGCCTTAGACATCTTAGAAAAAAAATGTGCATACTTCTATGCCTCTTAGCCCCAATCCATACCACCCAAGTAATTTATGTCATTTATAACATACGAGGAGGTAGTATGGTATATGTTGGCCAAACTTTTCAGTTTGCTTTTGTACGTTTTCAAGAACATGTTTGAGAAGCTAGAAGAGTTCATGGCTCTAAGTTTTCGAAAGAGGAGTTAAAACCTTTGTATATTGCTATAGCCAAATGTGGTTTTGACTCTTTTCGGGGCTTTCCCATTGAGCACACCATTGGAAACTTTTCTAACTCTAAAGAGTTTTTCAAGGTAGCGTGGCTTGGTGAACTTTTTTGGATGAGAACTCTTCAGTCCTTTGTTCCTAGAGGTTATAATCTTGAGGGTAAGTCCAATTTACAAAGAGTAGAAACTTTGCCAAAAGAACTTTTATGTTGTGAAGAGCTCACTCTGAACGTAAAAACATTACACCTTACATTCGCAATGGTTTGAAAGTTTGGAAATTTATATCACGTCATGTACCCCCTCTTCCAATTTGTTACATTCCACAAGTTGTGATCACACCTTCTCGTTCCCTTCCTTCTCCTCGTCCTACTTTTAATACTCCTAACTTTTTGCCCCCTAGTAATAACGTTGTATCTAGAACGTTTGCTTATAGATATTATATAAGGAGGTTATTTTATTTGGATCGTGTTATGTCTTTGGGTAAGTTCTCCCTCGATATGTTTAATAGATACAATCCTAAGAACTTGTTTCAGTTGCTCTATACTTTAGTTAATGTCTTGTCAAGATCTTGATATTTCACATTCTCACTTTTATCAACTCAAAACTCTTTTAAGTTGTTTTATAATTTCCTAAGGCACTAAATTTTGTCCTCTTTTAATGGATGCTTGCTTGTTAAAATCTAGAACTAAGTTCATTCACCATATTGAAGAATCTTTTGGAGTCCATAGTTTGTTATCAAAATGGAAAGCTTAAGTTCTTTATTATGTAACTTTGAGTTTGCCCCCCCTAAATCTGGAATGCCTTGATCTTCAGACTGAGCAATGCACAAAATTTGTTGTATGCATTAACACTTAATGCTTTCGTAAAAATATCTACGACCATGTCCTACGTTCTGCAGTACATTAAGCTCACCTCCTTGTTGAGAACTTTGCACCTGATGTAGTGATATCTAATTTCAATGTGTTTACTCCTAGAGTGAAATTTAGGGTTGGCTGACAAGGCAATAACACTCTGATTATCACAAAATAAAATTGTAGGGATGTACTGATACAGATTAACATCTGACAGTAAATTTTTCAACTAAAATGCTTCCTTAATAGATTGAGAAGCAGCAATGTATTCTGCTTCTGTAGAAAAAAGTGCGATAGAGGTTGGCTTACGACTGTTCCATGAGATAGGACCGCCGTTGAAGAAGAATGTAAATCCAGGACTGACCTTTCTAAGTAGCTAATTTATTGTTTCAAAGCGTTGCTTCCTTCTATTGATGAGCTTTGAATAAACTTAAGGATGCGGAAGTTTCTGTAAATTGTAGTTTGGAATTTAAACAATTTTGTAGGTATTATAGAAGCAATAAAGTTTTTCAACTCCCCTCGTACTTTAGAAGAAAAAACTCAGCCTATACTTCTTCAAACCTATGACTTCACGACGCTTTACACTAAAATCAATTTGAAAGATTTGAAGTTTCGTGTTAATAAGCTAATTTGAGATGTTTTTAGCAATAAACTAAAAGACACTCCATGCAAAGCTTTAAAAGTTGAAAAGAGCGTTTTGCATTTTGAGTTTTGTTGACTTTAAGAACAAAAAGCAAGATGTTGATTCAAAGAAGAAAAGATTTACTAAAATAGTTGATGGTGAAGATGTTTGTTCTTGGTTGCACTTTCTCTTGGATAACTTGCATATTTCTCTAGGTGATTCGCTTTTTCAACAAATGATAGGCATTCTCATGTGTACTAATTGTGTTGTTCATCTAGCTAATTTTTATCTTTACTCTTATGAATTTGAATTTATACAAAGATTAATGTCTTCTTATTGCATAAATTAACCCGTTAGATGATAAATTGATGATTTATTTGTTTCTTATCTTCCTTATTTCGGTAGATTTTTATATAAAGACCCTAACGTTTTTGGTGGAGAAATCTATCCAAAAGACTCATGCGAACTTAATTGTACAACTAGTGAAGATAAGTGCAATTTTTTAGGCCTATCTATAAGCCAGGCTAGGTCAAGTTTATTGGTTGATATTTTTGATAAAAGGCTATAGCCAGAATATAGTAACTTGAACATAATTTGCATGCCTCATATTTAATGTTTTAGTTTCTGTTAAATATGGAGTGATCACTTCTCAATTCTACAGGTTTTCTCGTCTTTTTACTAGTAGAGATGCTTTTGAAGAGCAGTCAAGCAATCTAATCATTTTGTTACGTCATAATGGTTACTCGTTTAAGAAAATCATGAGAAAAGTTCGAACGGTTTTAGACTCTTGTGGTTTTATATTTGGTATTTCAGCTTTTGGTATGTTTAAGATGATTAATAATAGTCCCAAAAAGTGGGGAGCTAAGGAGTCTGCTTTGTTCTAGTATTTTGTATTTTTTCTTTGTCTTAGTAACTCGTCTACATCTAGGGTCTTTGTTTTATTTATTTACTTATTTATATTTTATTTTTAATTAAAAATTTAAATTTTAAGGTTCATTTTATTTGAATATTATCATTATTATTATTATTTCTTTCTTAGTGATTGTCTTTTGCATCTTAGTCAACGCTGGGTTTACCCAAGAGAATCTAAATTCTTTTGAAACCTAGTTAGCAACTTATGCTTGGGACTGATGAAACATAAGCAATATTTTTTGGTTGAGTTTTTTGATTTTGGATTTTTTGTTTATTGAATTTTATTTTATTGTTTTGACTTAGATCCTTGGACTTTTCGAGTTGCTCGTATATTGTTTCTAAGCTTTACCTTATGACATCATTGACTTCTCTGTATAAATTTGTGAAATAAAGATACGTGTTTGAAACGTGGCAATTAGCAACCCAAAAATACTTTTCAAAAAATACAGTTTTTTTGGGGGTTTTAATTTTTTATTTGATACAAAACATTTTATGGGCCCCAACGTGAGTCACGATGGAATGTTGAGGCCCCAAACCTGCAACAGACCATGCTCTCTCTCTGTGCAACTTTTTTGACTCCATTGCTAATTGTCGCAACTGAATTGTCTTATGCTCTTTAATTTTATGCTATTTTATAATATGAGATACGTGAGAAATTTTTGTACAAATTTGCAAATTTTTTTCTTGATTTAAACATTTGCTCAATTTGCCCAGATGTTTGAAACACGTTTCAAACTATTCATGTTTGGAAGTATCAAATGATTGGTTGCTATATTGTGTACAACTTTTGACATAGTACTATTTTTCAAAGTTTTTTCCAAGAAGGGCTTTAGTGAATATATGTGCAAAATGATGATTCATGTGTTATATTGGAGCTCTATCTTTGCATTTTTTAACTTTTTTTTGATAGAATGCTGATTGATTTTGATATGCTTGGTTTGCGCATGGAATATTTCTTTGCCAATTGGATGTTGTTATATACGATTGAAGCATAGATGCGTTGCGTTCTGGAACATAGAGTTCCGATCATGTTCCGAAATGCTCGTTTTAGAATGTTTTGAAAATTTTGGAACTTTCCGTTCCAAAGCTTCTTGTTTTTTTTCCATTAGATATCATATTCTAAGCATTTCGGAATCAAGATGTAAGAACATGCTAAGAACTTTAATTTTACTGACAATACTATATCATGTGCAAAAGAAAGATAATACAATGACTAATATCCTAATCACTTGTAACATATAACTACACTAATTTTTACCAATCCTATTCATTGTGCACAAATTTTAGCAAACTAGTCACATTAATGAGCTAGATTTTGAAAACAAATTCATACTTTTCGCAAAGTTTTCAATAGACCTGATTGGGATCAATTTCGAGACCTTTGAATTGCCATTTTTTGTGACTAGGCTCGAGCATCCATCTCTTATAAGATAAAATAGCAAATGACGACGTTGCCAAATATCATTAGAAATATCTAGAATCTATGGTCTAAATTTTAATGATTAATATGTACATATTTTGTTTCATTCCTCTCAATTTGCTAATGCTTCTATTATTGCTCTTTGTGTCGTTATTGTTCTTGTTGTTGCTACTTTTGCCTTGTTACCCTCCTTGCACTTCCTTGATTGGTTAGAGCTTCATCCAATATTTGAGCCTCTTTAATAGTTTGATAGTACCACTTGGGCAATCTCTTAGTAGGTGAAGATAAGGGGGACCATGTATCTACATATTTCCTTTTCCTTACGTCAATGTGTAAGTCATATGGTGTCTCTTGCTCACTAGTCTTCACTTCTTTACATGTATCTTCCTCTTATTATTTTGCACCGTTGTAGGTGCCCATTCTTCCTATCAAATACTTGTACACGTTGTTAGAATTCAGGGTCTTTGTTAGATGATTAGAAGCATCTTCTATCAATCATTATGACATTGAAAGATCAACATGCAACATTGTAAATATGGAGACATTCATCACAATAAGAATCTACATCATTATTCTCTATGTAACAACAATAGAAACATACCCCAGAAATACGAGATATGAAATTGGGTGAGAGAGAGATGTTTAGTGCATCCTTGCATATGATCCTCTTTACATGTCCTTTTCCGTGTGTATATGGGCACTTATCGATTATTCCAACACCCCCCCCCCCCCCCTCCCCCTTAATAACAATTTTGCGAACTTCCTAAGTTTAAAAGAAATAAACACAACAAATTTCTCTTATAAACTCTACATGGAAACTGCACTTGAAATGTTGTTGGAGGCAGGCACCATTGTGGTAATTATGTCTTATCATCTTGCAAAATATTGACTTCTTGTGTCTTCACAGGTTGAAAAGAACCTTTGAGCATTATTTTAGGTTGGGTTACACTAGAGGCAAGCATTATTTTAGGTTGGGTTACACTAGAGGCAAGGAAGATCCATCTTTTTGAAAGATATGGGCTGATTTTCAATGTTGATGAAAGTGGCTATCTCTTGAGTCCTGGCGGTGCAAATTTATGATGCAAGTACATTGCAAAAATATGATGTTCTTCCACCCTTCAACTTCTAGCCCAATCTCTTGCCTTTCGCAACTAGGGACAAAGTGTGCCTCAATAGCTCTACCACGACTAGTTGCCTCTCTAGAACTCCAATTTCGTTACGTAGATTTACATTGTGGAGCTAACCAAATTGCATTCACTAATGAAATTTCTCTACAAATCAACATAATTTGCCATCTACATCTTAGCAAACTTTCACCATTCAATATTTTTGCTTTAATACCATGTAAGAATTCAGGTTTAAGTATGAAGCCATTATCTAAATAAGGGGATAAGAGTGAGAGCGCATCCTCAAATTTGGTTCTCTTTACAAGTTCTTTTCCATGTGTATATGATCACTATTGAATTAGACTACAATAGAAAAATCAAGGCCAATTTTATTTAATCCACATTTATATGTCTACAAGTAGTGAAGTTGGTATTACAATCTGATTATTCCAACACTTTCGTAGTTGAGATTGGCACACCTTTTGTGCCAAAGCTTTTGACTACATGAATGTAATTAGTGCATGTTCCATTTCGGTAACAATTTCTAGATTCTAGATTCATCATTAAGTTGTTACATTTGTTACACAACACAATGACAAAATTTTCAATAAATGGAGAGGCTTGATAACGAGAGAGAGAGAGAGAGAGAGAGAGAGAGAGAGAGAGAGAGAGAGAGAGAGAGAGAGAGAGAGAGAGAGAGAGAGAGAGAGAGAGAGAGAGAGAGAGAGAGAGAAAATTTGTGTAGGAATTGGGTGAGTTCTTCTCTCTTGGTCTTTAAGGATATAGAAGATCAATGTCAAAATAACCAACTTGAATATTTCCTCTATGATTAAGGGTTCATGTAGATGTGATGTCTGTATGAGATCGTGGGTGGCTGATGTCGTTGTCAAATCCGTTAGCACAGTTGTATGGGATTGTAGTGGGTTTCTTTATTTTCCTAATCTGAATCCAAGATCTAATCAATCTAGCATCAAAGAGACGAAGTTAGTTGTCACGCATAGATTCGTTCCCATGAGAGCGATAGTATAGTTTAGATTTCAGCATGAATGGAAGACCCAAATCTAACTCTAACATCCATTAACCCTATAGATTAACACTACATCCATTAACACTATGATCCACAACAAAGATAGCTTACTCTTTCTCTCTTTCTCTTTCTCTCTCATAAAAAGTATAACAACATGCAATCCCAATAACAATCAGATCCAACACTTAGCAAAATCCAAAGAAAGCATGAGAGATGGAGGAAAAGTGATAGAGAGAAAGGACATTCATCAATCCATTTTAGAAGAGAACCAATCTGCTTTATTGAAATGAGAAAATGAACATCTGTAGGAACTTGAGTTGGTCCTATTTTATAGTAGAGAGGAGGACCCTAGCCTCTGAATCCTATTGGTATATTTCTGCCTCCCTAATTATGCAAATTTAAAAGAGAGTGGAAACCATCCAAATTGGAGGGAAACCCAATTTTATTCACTAACTTGACATTTAGGCCCTGCAACATTAAAAGTTCCACAAAAAGGCCTAAAGTCCTTTTATTGACTTTCTAATTAAATAACTATGTGATCATCGGGTTGGACTTACACACGTAGGGTGCCAAAGCCTTCTCACTTATTAACTAGGGTTAGAGTTGCCTTGGGATCTACAAACCCTCCAATAGTATCCCCCACCAAAACTGGTGGCGGCCCCACGACACCTACAAGATGCAGTTATTGGGGACTTTTACTAGCTTCGCGACGAATCTTTATTAAATGGTACTACACCTTCTCCATAAAGTTGAGTCGGGCAATATTAAAATCCAAATTATGTGGCAGAAAACAATGATGGGCTTCTGCAATCCACTTTGAGGTCGTCCAAGATGTGAAACAAGATTTTCAGGAGCCTCCCATCATTGCTGCACAAAAATATAAACGAGCAACCAGTAGCTGATCTTTGATATTCTTTGAGGCCATTGGCTTATTTGGATCAAATGCCAGAGGAGGAAGGCAATCATCCCATCTAGTTGCCACTGATGCCAACATAGTTAAATCTTTTGCAAACATTGCCGATTGTCGCATTGTCGGGTCGGGAGAGTGGATATACTCCCGCTGGTATGCTTGTAAGGCCCAGTGGAAATCCACTGATATTGTCCACTGATATGGCTGATGGATGATTGGCCAATTGGACGTATGTATAAGGGAATCTCCCTAAGATCTTGCTTACAAGACAAAACACAATGGAAAACACACTATGTATGAAGCAACCACCCAATCAAGTAGAAGCAACCAATCAACTCTAGAAGCTTCACCCCCAAGCCAAGGAACAAGAGGCATGAATGTAGAGTGAAACCTTGGCAATGAATCCATGATTACAATGAGGAGTAGGGCGAGTTTGGCCTCAATATATAGAGCCAAAAGCATCCTAGGCACATAGCCATGCATAGCCCTAAGTTCCCTATACATAGATTCTCCTAGAATAGAGTCCTATGCATGGACCACCTATTCATAGAATTGCTATTGATATCACATGCATACACTGTCTCATACCTTGTCTAATCTCCATTTACTGTGTTCTGGGTCTCACAAGGATATTAGTTACTTTCGGGTCACATCCAGTATGACGTGGCATAACTAACAACTTGATTTACTAGAGTACATGTGTATCCAAGACTAGGAGTATACTGAATCCTACTTACTGGTCATGGACATAACATTCTTCCCTCCTTAAACTGCTTCTATCCTTAGAAGCTCTCTAAACAGGAAAGAATTGCAGTTGCTTTAACTTTCAATAATAACCGATAAAATCATTATCCTTAGTCTGATTTTGATATCAAACAAGTACTCAAAGACAATCTCTGCACTGGCGTACAACTCAAGTTTGAAAAGTACACTAAGCGATGAATTTTCCATCTAGATTACATTCATCTCAAGTTAGTAACATCACCTTCACATAAAACACTTACATGAAACACCGGGTGAAATAATCTAACTTAGGAGATTAAAATTAAAGAAATAATAAAAAATCATAATTACAGTCTGAAATTATCCAGAATTCTGACAGATAATTCATAAGTTTTCAAGTATAAATATCCTTAGAATCCAAATTCTAAGATGTGATAATTCATTCAATTAGAATCTCTAGGAGAATCAGTAAGATATAGAATGATTAAAACTCAACTCTAAGTACCCCAGATACTCTTTTGAGTTAAATGCTCATGTTTCTAGCATCAAATGCAAGAAAAATAGCATTCATTCATCTTAGTAGACTTGTCTGTCTCCTAAGATAACTAGAGATCCAATTCAAATGAAAAATTGTACTCAAGCATATGCAGACCATAAACTGTATTAGAATGACATCCACTGGATAAATTCAATTCTCCACAAATAAAATACTTATCTTGTGAGAATATCTGTGAGATCCATAGGTCCTCAAATATAACACTGGAGTAGAGAGATCAAAAACACTGATTGGAATTCTTACTCAAATAATAGATCAAGAATTAACCATCACACTTAAGAATTATCACCATTCCTTATAATCCTCTAGCAATAATTAAGTATCTATTTATGATCCGTCAATCATAAATATTTAGATTCGTATGATTCGTCAATCATAACTTCAGTGAAATATAAAATTATACTCAACCATTTATAAGATACTAGAGTATATGTTCCACGTAACTCAGGAAAAGTAAGAATCATTCCAAAATTTTTCCCAACAGGAAAATACTGGATTTTAGGAATACTCTCAAATCAGGATTTTTTAACTGAAATGCAGGATATTCAAGTTCTATAAACCATTGGTAATTAAAGACAAAACATACCAAATGACAATCATTCTACAAAACTTTAGATTGCAATCCAGAATCACATCTAGATATCCAAAGTCCTGCTGAATATCAATTCAGTTCTTATTCTTGGATTCATTATGATTAGTTATCTATTTGAGCTCTCTGGGATACAATCACTAATGAGCTGAGTCTATTCCTTATCTAAGGAATACTCTATCCCAAGAACACTGTATATCCAATGCACACAATTTTAACTAATGAACCGAAATAATTCACTAATCATGCGTCTTACAAGCAATATAATCCAAAAACCATCAGTTTCTGGTGAATCCACATCACATTGATCGTTTTACCAATTAACTTCATCCTGGAGTAATCAACTACTCAAGTTAATTGCCAATGATTCAGAAATCTCAAATGTCTAGGTGAAGAATTCAATTATACTAGTATAACACCACATTTAGATCCTTACCCAAATCATTTATAAGTTAATCCATAAATCTTCTATACAAAGGTTTGTTAACTGTGCAAGTATATGTCAAAACAAATACTTGATCATATGTTCATGTTCACCGACTAGGTTAAGTGCACCAGTTAACCTTAGTAACTAGGATTACACAATAGATTTATACAAGATTAATCGTGCACATATGAGAATAATCTCACTATGACCCAGTACATAAACACATTTTTATCTGGCAGATTCCTCTAGAACCCACATATGTTACTCACATATCTCACTGAGATCTTGTAACTCAGCTACAAAATATTTCCTATTTTTTCTGAGTAAATAACATATATGAAAAATCTCTGAGATGACTAAAATTCACTCTCGGCAGTTTTCCAATTCCACTTACTTCTAATTACATAATTTCTCCCACCCATTACCCCTCTTCGATTCTAGTATTAAACTAAGATTAGGTTGATCCAATATAGAACTCTCAAACTTAAATTTTGATCAAACTTACTTCCATTCCAATCAAAATGGAATTAGTAGCCTCTGATCTTTTACTGTACTACTTATAGATAATGATTCAAATATCGAACCTGTTCTAGTTCCAAATTGTCCACACAATCCCTAGAGAATTCCTCTTATTTTGAAAAGTTCCAATTGGGCACCTTACTCTGAATCTATCCGAAATTACTTTCAGACCACATCTCATTTCTATACCATAGTTGGCTCTTTTCCAAAAATATGCAACCAACAGATTCCCAGATAGAATTTTATTCCACCACTTCACCCTCCTTTTAAAGAAATTGTAAATTTCAATAAAAGTTAACTAGAAAGATGATATATGAAAATATCCAAATCCAAGAAAAAATCAGTAATAAATGCTTCCACTAAAGGATTCATCCCATTACATACAAGACTTCTCCTTCATATATTTTCAATCTGAGTGCTAGAAACTACTATTTAATCGAAATCCATTTATGCACCAGAGATATTCCATGGTTTGATAAATTGAAACTTTTTAACCTTAGAATTTATCTGAATTCCAAGTCTATTCACACAAGTAGTGATTTATATGACATATCAATCTTTCAGAAGAATAACTTCATGCTGGAAAGAATCATATAAATAAGTCTGATGTCTTACATTCAAGAAATTACTAAGAAGTAGAAGATTAATTAAGGAAGTGAGAAATAGGTCTGAGAACCTCTAATTTTGTAAATAATGAGATACTACATTGGGATCTAGATTAAACCTCAAAATTTTCCAAAATATCCCACATTTGATTGAATGGTTTTTTTCATTCCCATATCACGACTAGGTACTAAACACACCATTGATCATCAAATATTTACAGTCCTAGAATTTTCTTTCCAAAATTACTGATGTCCCATACCATCAGCTTTTCCTTCCAGAAAACCCTTAACCATCTTATCTGATATTCTAGAGATCCACGAATCATCTAGTTGTCCTACAATCACTATAGCAAATTATCTCTTGTTCCCAAACACTAGAGAATCCATTTATTTGGATGATTGGCATGCCTATCAGATGGATACCCAAAATCCACATCTGATTATGTGACTTAAATAGAAGAATTAACATGGTTCAATATTACATCCTGATCCTTTCTGGTTAATGATAAGTTTCAAACCCCTACCAATAATGAAGAACTTGAATGCTTCGGATTTGTTCCTTAGATAGTAGGTTGGAGTCCTTTGAGAGAAGTCATCAATGAAGGTTAGGAAATAGAGAGCTCTTGCTGTGGAAGCAGTCTGCATCGGGCCACAAATGTCGTTGTGTACAAGGTCAAGCAAGCCCTTGGATGTATGAACTGAGTCTGAACTAAAGGAACCCCTGGCTGCCACGGTGCATTGTGAAGGCGAAGAAGATGAAAAACGTATCTCTAGAAAAGACACCTCATGACAATGAGAAGAAAATGGACTCCAATACATGCAAAGCTGTCAATTCTTTTTATGTTTCCGTAGTTTGCCAAGAGATTCCTAAAAGCGATAAATATAAGGAAAAATTAACTATTGAAACTCCTCCAGATAATAATGATGCAGTTGGTGGTGTTTGTAATGAAGAGGGAGAAATGATCGGTTGTGAACTATGTCCAACATTATCTCACCCAGCATGTCTTCATCTGAAGGTACTATAGTTTGTCTTGATACTACAGCTTTCTGCATATAGACATGTGCTTTTATACAGATCATAACAGTATCATAATCTTTTCTGATCTTAAGTATTAAATAATGGCATAAACCTCTAGCATTATACAAGCAAAAGACTGCATATAGCGCTCTGCAGCTTCTCTGATTGTAGAACAATGTTTGTAGGCTTGGAATATCTTCAAAGATAGAAATGATCCAAATAGGATGCCTCAATTTAATGTGTAGAATGTGTTTTTACTCTTTTGAGGACCTTCTAATATGTAAGACAATTGAAAAATCAGTATATTAACCTTAGGCATAATTGTACAGGAAGTTCCAGAAGGCAGTTGGTACGTCTAGAAAGGTTGCATTTGTGCTATGATCTGTAGCATGGGTGAAAATGGTGGTGGTCATGTTGGCTGCAGTAAAGTGACAATGTTTGAATGTGACCAACGTGAACTTAAATATGTGTTCAAATTATTTTGCAATCGGCAAGGAAACTATCTGCAACAACTTAAAAGTATAAATACCAAAAGATAGAGCTCTCTTTTTTCTAAGAGATTGTTATTTTATGCATGGAAGAGCTTGATAATTAGGAAAGTTTGTGGGCCATTATTCATCATAAAAGATAAGAGATGGGTCATTTCCAAGTGAAAAATAAACTTTGAAGATCATTATTCGTGCTTGAATGTTGGAGCCACAAATTCTCTGTTTCATCAGGAGACTCATGGGTCCAACAAGTTTTGTGAGAAACAATGTGCACTTTGTATTCTATTTTATCCCCTTATTTTCTTTAAGAATAATTTGATGTTTTCTGAAGTCTTGCCTTCGATGATCATGTCTCTTTCCTTAAAGCTTTTTGATAAAGAATTGTCTCTTTCTTGAAAATAGATGTCCTTATTTTCTTCTTCCAACTCTTTTGACTCTTGCTTCTTCAAATTTTTGTCTTGTTGCTCTTTGTAACAATTATGATTATTGTGAAGAAAGCTATGCTAAATTGTTTTTTTATCGGTTTTTGGTTGCAAAATTAAGAATAAATAACTCTCCCATGCCATGACATAAAACTTGACGTTATGGACTAGCTACAATGAGATTTAGAAGTTAAAATTTTGATAGGATTTAGTGCAGTATATGTAGATCACATCAATCAATCACCATAGCCACTCCTCACATTAATGGCAAAGCAAAAGTTAAGTATATTACAAAAGATATCTAAATATATAGAAAACACCCCAACTGCATGAAAGGATAGGTGTCTTAAAATTGGCCTTATACCTGCCAAACTAGAATAAGGTCCAATATGGCCTATATAACTGACAAACCCAACACATCCCCTCAAGTATAGCATAATGAAACCAAAATCCACTATACAAGCTAATTTCCTACCAATGTGGCTACTTGGCTAACCCAAGCAGCCAGCTATAAGACGAGAGCCGGACTGATAATATGTCAATTGGCCGATCAAGTCCCGAAGACAACTAAATACAATAAAACCGATTATCCATACATTTATTACAATATCACATTTGAAGCTTATACAACTGAATTAGATTGAACATGTTTTTCAAGTCTTTCCCTTAAGCTCAAATGTGATAGAAGTAAAGCGATAAAAATTGTAGCAACATATGGAATGCTCAAAAAATGTTATGCATATCCTTGCTACTTTGTACTTGACTCACACTCAAGCACATCAACAAACCACCAGGTTTGACCCACAAAGTATCATGCAAACACAATGCTCACTTAGAGAGTCTACCACACTCTCGACCAACTGACTTGTCCCCATTCAACTTGCACACAAGACACAAAGTGGACCACATGAGTGACATGGCTCAAACTAAGGAAATCCCACTTCCACCATGAGACTTGCATCCTCCATCTAGCTAGGTTGACATCCTACCAGACACATACGTGTAAAGTTGATTTAAATGAGCGACTGAGGATCACTCAACCTCAGGAAATCTTACTGCCACATAAGACTATACCCTCACCACATAGACAACTAGTAGACATAACAACAAGTCAATGAGCATACCAAATGACTACTTTCCTTCGCAGCATGCCAAGCTTCAAAAGGAGCTATATGGGTCAAGTTGTTACTTCACGAGTTACATCACACTCAGTTTAATGCTACAACCATTCTGTGTAACAACATGAGTTGTATTTCAATGTCACTGAATCCCAGATTTCATGGAAAATCCAAGCACATAGAAATCCAGTATCATTTCATTCGGGAGAAAGTTTTTTCAGGGCAAGTGATCCTTCAATACTGCTCCACAATGCAAATGGTCGCAAACATCTCCACCAAAGCGCTTTCCAGGATCAAGCATTAGAAGTTCTTCAGCATGTTGAACCTGATGAAGATACCAAGGCACCAACCGTGACCTTAAGGGGGACTGTTGGAAATTAAGCCCACGGTTGCCTCCTTGGTGAATGATAAGTTGGATAGCCAATTACTTGAAGAACGTCTAAAGGGACTTTCGGCTGATCGCCAGCAAAGGGTAACCAATCCCATTATAATTTTACGTTCAGATGTTAAGTTTAATAACTTGAAGTCATTGAAGACTTGGCTATCTTCAAGGACTTCCACAAACTTGCAATGAGAACAAGTTTGCATATTTACATTACTTTTTGAACAATCTGCAGAAATACACTAAGTGTTGCACAGTTCGCATTTTTCGCACTTTCCCGAAAACTGCAACACTTATCTTCGACTTCTTTCATTCAACTATTTTGAAGAAGTCAAACCTGTTCACAATTCAGAAGTGGAACTACTTTGAGCACTGCACTTTTGGACCGCGATCTAATATTTTCTATGACAACTCTAAGTCTAATAGGAGCACAAAACAAAGAGTATATGTGTGCAGCTTGTTCTGGTATCACTAGTTAATTAATTGCATGTGTAGTATTGGCGCGGATACGGCCATCCCACCCAACCACCAGGGGATGCCGCAGGGGTGGGGTATTCGCAGTCGCAAAGGCCGGGGCTTGAATGAATTGTAGCGCAGATCCACTACAACCGTGAATTTGCATTCGTTTGTATAGTTATTGCACAGTCTGTGAAAGTATAGTCAGTCATCTTAATCTGTCGCAGCACTTTCTAATTCTTTTTCTAATCAAACAAGCTCAATTAATTTTCAGCTGAGGTAGCTTATAACCAACATCTCCACATCAATCCGTCATAAAGCATGCATGATTATTCGGAATAGAGTTTGCCAAGAACGTCTATGTCTAGTACAACGATGAATGCCTATATATAAATAGGCAAGCGAAAGATGCGTACTGAAGATGAACGCGCGGTTAACAATGACAAATTATCTAACTTGCTTGCATTGATCATAAGAATGGCAGTCGTTCAGGAGAATAAAATAGTTGAATACATTCGAAGAAGAGACAAGATTATTTTGAAGGAAGGCTGCCTAACCAGAAATGGTATTATTTGTAGCTATTTCTCAAAAATATGGCAGCTCTCAAAATTTGAGTCCCATGCTAGTAACTTCAGGGACAGCTTCAAAAGACTTTGGTTCAATTCTTTACAAGCTCTACATGGTATTTTACAGCCACCTACTATCCAACTTTATGAAAAAAACAAGCAAAAATGATGATTTTTGGTTATTTTTCAGTTTTTTCTTCACAATAAAGGGGAAATTCATGACATGCAACTCTTTCTCTAGCACATGAAAACCAATTTCAAGAATTATATCCATCTAATTGATCTGATCTTGTTGGCTTTGTGTTCTTGCTATAAATTTTGAGCCAAAAAACATGGAAAAAACAAGCAATTCTGACCAAAACATAGCCTAGAATCATAAATCATGGAAAGAACCAGTATGCATTAAAAATTCCATCATTAATGATCCCTAAAATGAAAGTACACTTGCTAGAAAATTCAGATCTACACAAGATTTGATCTACACAAGAAAAAACTCCAAAAAAAAAACATCACAAATTGGCTTTCTAGGGCAATTCTCTATAAAACCCCAAAATTTTTGAAAGAAATGGATCTTAGCAACATGATCCAAATTGAAATTTCGACGAAAAGTAGCACTTCTCCAAGTTCTCCAGTCTTCGTAAGCCTTGCTATGAAACCAATGTAAGAGTCGCCTCCTCAAGATTCTGCTTACAAGACAAAACAATAGAGAACAATTGTTGGAGAAACCTCCCAACCAAGTAGAAGCAACAAATCAATCTCTAGAAGCTTCACCCCCAAGCCAAGGAATAGGAAGCATGAGAGTAGAGAGAGATCTTGGCAATGAATCAACCAAATGATGGTGTAGTAGGGTGAGTTTGGCCTCCTTATATAGACCCTAGAACTCCTTGTGCATGTCGTAATGCAAGGGCCTAACTCCCCTATACATAGATTCACTATGCATGGTTCCTATACATGGATTCTCTATACACAGACTGCTATTGATACTCTACACATGCATATACGGTCTCAAACCTTGTACTAACTCCAATTAGTGTGTATGGGCCTCACAAGGATAATAGTTACTTTGGGTCACGTCCAGTATGACAAGGCATAACTAACAGCAAAGGAAAACTTCATTATTATTTCTCTGCACTGGTATAGCTATTTATAGTAGCCATAGTGTCATTTGACCACTTGTTGTCAGAAATGGTGAACTCCTGCAACTTTGCTGAGACGCGGTCAACGTGCCTTGACTCAAAGGTCGAACAATTTGCGAAGATCAAACAATTCGCGAAAGTCAAAGTGCCTCAAGGATGAACAAGTGACGAACGATTTGCGAACCATTTGCGAAAATCAAACATGCCTCTAGGACCGCAACAACTGCCAAGCGACGCAAAATGAAAAGAAACGGAAGAAACGAAAGGAAACAAGAGAAACGAAGGGGAATCTTTCGTGCTGCCAGCTGGCAGCTCAACGGCGTGGAGTCTTAAACTTCACGCCCAGCTGAAACGGGTAGTAACAATGGAGAGTAACTGATTAGTTGATTAGCATTAACTACTCTTGTAATTCTCTGTTTAGCTATGTTGTAAACTCCACATAATGGAAATAAAATAAATTCTTCTAGATCATAATATATACTGTAGAGAGTAGAGCAGAAAAAGAAAAAGAAGAAAAACGACATAGCTGTGCATGAAAGTCTGCCAACGAGCAGAACACAGCGAAAGAGCAGAGCGCCAAGCCGCCAACGAGCGAGACAGTGACAATCTCACTCTAAAAATCAAACTGATAATTGATTGTTCTATTTTCGTGCATCTCCTTGTCTTACGTTGTCTTGACTAAATGCAATGTATCTAGGTTAGCCAATTAGAATGGGTCCAAATCCAACCTCATCCACAAATGTGTCGTAAATCAAAGAAATCTTGAGCAGCGGAAGTGGAGCAAGTAATTAATTAGATTGGAAGTGCGTCAGTTACCACAAGAACATTCAAGATGGAAAAATCAATCAAGCACAATAGAACAATGCAGTAGTGTAGACAAAAACTTGCACTCTGATTGATACAAAAATGAGTATTAAATGGCTTGAAATTGGGCGCAAGACAGTGGGCGCAAAAGTGCTTCAGCTGATGGATTGTTGATGATCTCAAACTCAAAAAATTGAACTACTTACAAAATAATGTCTACAAGATGATAACTTGATCAATGCGTTGAATCCAATGTAGATCTTCCTTGATGATTGGAAGTCAGATGATCAGTACATTGAAAGTTGACATTAATCTAATCGAATTTTACAAAGACTCAAAAATATACAAGGACAAATGCAGTAATATCCAACGTCATATTAGCAAGGGAACTAGATCGTGCCATGGCAATTTCAAAGGCAAGTGCGATTTACCGACAGTGTGTCAGAAATTTGGAGAGAGGATTGTCGCCACCAAGGTTGAATAACTATTTCAATGACCAAAACACTATGCAAAATCCACCACAAAATCCTAGAGGGATGAATGGTCCTGAACAACAAGCAGTGGTGCAAGTAATCACGGCTCTCAAAATTTGAGTCCCATGTTGGTAGCAAGCTTCACCGGCCAGCAAAAAACATGTTTATCAAAGATGGGATATCCCTATCATAGTGCATTGTGGAGGCGAAGAAGATGAAAAACATATCTCTAGAAAAGACACCTCATGAGAATGAGAAGAGAATGGAGTTTAATGATGCGAAGTTGTCGATTGTTTTCATGTTTCCGTAGTGTGCCAAGAGATTCCTATAAACGAGACACATAAGGAGAAATTAACAACTGAAAGTCCTCCAGATATTAATGATGCAATTGGTGGTGTTTGTAACGAAGAGGGAGAAATGACCGGTTGTGAACTATGTCCAGCATTATTTCACCCAGCATGTCTTCATCTGAAGGTACTATAGTTTGGTTTAATACTGCAGCTTTTTGCTTACAGACATGTATGTGCTTTTATACAGATCATATCAATATCATAATCTTTTCCCATCTTAAGTATTAAATAATGGCAGAAACACAACATTATACAAACAAAAGACTGCATAGCGCTCTGCAACTTCTCTGACTTCAGAACAAAGTTTTTAGTCTTGGAATATCTTCAAAGATAGAAATGCTCCAAATAGGACACCTCAATTTAATGTGTAAAATGTACATGTGTTTTTACTCTTTTGAAAAATCAGTGTATAAACCTTGTGCATAATTGTATAGGAAGTTCCGGAAGGCAGTTGGTACGTCTGCCCAGGTTGTGTTTGTGCTATGATTTATAGCATGGGTGAAATTGTTGGTAATGTTGGCTACAATAAAGCGACAATGTTTGAATGTCACCAACATGAACTTAAATGTGTGTTCAAATTATTTTGCAATCGGCAAGGAAACTATCTGCAAGAACTTAAAAGTATAAATACAAAAGATAGAGCACTTGTTTTTCTGAGAGATTGTTATTTTATGCATGGAAGAGCTCGATAAATTAGAAAAGTGTGTGGGCCATTATTCATGATAAAATAGTTGAACTGAAGAAGTCGAAGGTAAGTGTTGCAGTTTTCGGAAAAGTGTGAAAAATGCAAACTGCGACACTTAATGTATTTTTCTGCAAACTATTCAAAAATAATGTGAATCTGCAGACTTGTTCTAAACGGTGGTAGCATTAAACAGAATGGTGGTAGCATTAAGCTTAGTGTGATATAAGCTGTGAAGTAACAACTTGATCCATATAGCTTCTTTTGAATCTTGGCATACTACGAAAGAAAGTAGTCATTTGGTATGCTCATTGACTTGTTGTTATGTCTACTAGTTGTCTATGTGGTGAGTGTTAAAAATTCACAATTCTAGCTTGACTAGTTTTGGTCATATGACTTGTAAATAGTTAGATGGTCATGATGTGGCTTGTCACACGTGCCAAATAGCATAGGATTCCATTCATAAGGATGTTCTCAAGTAGACCTAAGTGTTAGAACCTTTGGAATGAGTCCAAATTATGCTTAGATACAAGGGAGAAAAAATAGGAGCTATTTTTGGTAATTTTTGCATTGTTGAGGGATCTCCAAGATTCCAACCCTAACTTGGTAGGGATGAAAGATCCACCAAAATTAGCATTAGGGATAGGTTTAGGGCTACTCATACCTGCCCAAAACCGTGATGGATCATGTATATATAGGTGATGATATCTCACCAAAATCAATCAAGCAATTTCATGATTTTTCTCTCATAATGGTGCAATTGCTCTCTATGTTCATAATTGTTTGAGTACTTGTGATTACTAATGATTATAGGATTGAATGTAGGTCTGGTGTACAGTACTCAGACTGTGGGAGGCCGTACTTTCACACGTGTGAAGCCTTCTTCAAGGATTTGGGCCATTTAGTGAGGTTCAAGCATAGATTTTTGATGGATTTTGATGGTTCAACTTGTGCTAATCTTATGAAATCATAATCTATTGTTTCCCTCATCATTTCAAGTGTTTTAGGATCCTTATTTGCTGTAATTTTTACATGGTATCAGAGCCTAAAGGCTGAAATGAGCTAAATCCTTGGTTTTCATTCAATTTGATCACAATTTTTGATCTAAATCTTGTGTAGATTGGATCTTAGCATCTAGTATTGATTCTAGAACTCAAAGTGAGTCAAATACATTGGAGATTGGTGTTGTGTGACTTCATTTGCAGGTATTTAGGTGTCTAAAACCAGAGGCAAAGTTGAATTCAATTCACATTACCAAGATAGCAAGTTTTGCTTGCTCCAAGCATTGATTTCTAAGCGAGTTTTGGAGGTGATTTCATAGAGAAGGCTTTCTAGCATTCAAGGAGAGGGAAGATCAGAGTTTTGGGGACTCTTCAAGGCTGTTCTAAGGTGTAGTAGACACCTCCTAAAGTGATTTAGGTTCAGTCCAACCATTGCTTGACTTATGCACCAAATTAGATCAATTTTTCATCAATTTTGATCATTTTTTGCTTGTGATTGGATAGTAGATTGTGTTGCATCTTCATTAAGTTAAATTTAGATCTTTTACAAGTGATTCTGGAAGTATATTAGGTTGCTGAAATTCACTCTTGATCAGATCATTTGGAAGCTTTAATGTTCTTTATAGAAAGAGGGGCAATTCTACTAGTATTGTCTACTTCAATCAAGCAAGTGCATTGTTTCTAGTATTCTATGATTTGATTTTGTTAGAGATCATTCTTAGATCTTTATAGGAAGTCTATTACTGATCTTTTCAGGTCCCTAAGAAGTGGGATAAGGTAGACCTTCAATCAAATCAATAGAAGTAACCTTCATTTGTGTCAAGTCCTTGATTAGGAGACTAGATGGCATCTATAAATGCATATCTTTTGGATACTAATGAAAGGCTCAACAAAACTAACTATTCCATATGGAAAGTTAGAATGGAATCTATCATGATCATGCAAGATCTGATGGAAATTGTAAATGGTAAGGAGGGTGAACCTATTCATCCTCAAGAAAAAGCCAAATACATCAAGAGGTGCAATGTTGCACTACATTGCATAAAAATGAATGTTGCAAATGAACTCTTAAGAGAGGTAGGAGATTGCACTTCAGCTCAAGATGCTTGGGAGACTTTGCAAAAGGTCTATGAATCCAAGAACCAAACTAGAATGTTAGCTTTGAAGAATCAAATCTATAGAAGCTATCAAAAGAAAGGAGAGAGTGCACATACTTTTGTCCTAAGAGTAAAGGAATTGAACAAAGAGCTAGCCTTTATAGGTGACCCTATCAAGGATTAAGAGCTTGTTCAACTCATATTGAATGGACTAAGCTTTGAATTTGACAATTTGGTTCAGGGATATGCAATTATGGGTAAGCTACCCATACTTGAAGAACTCCAAGGCACACTCATGGCCAAGGAATCAAGAAGGAGCCAAATGCAAGAGAGGATGGATAGGCTTTCCATCCAAGGTGAAGATGACCAATCTCTCTTCACCAAAGGCAAAGGCAAGTCCAAAGGCAAAGGATCAACATTCAAGAAGTCTACAAAGCTTGAGGATCAAGAAGGACCCCCAAAGGCATCTCCGTCAACCACCAAAGTCAAGAAGGACAAATCAAAGGTGAAGTGCTACTATTGTAGCAAGATGGGGCATTATGCCTCGGAATGCTTCAAGAGGAAGCAAGATCAAAGCCAAGCCAACATGAGCAAAGAGGAGGAGGAGGAGAGTTCACATGAGGACTCTCTCATGATGTCCATATTTTCTTCAACAAGTTTCAAAGGAGAAGATCCTTGGTGGATTGACTCGGGTGCTAGTTCACACATGACTAGTAAAAGGGAGTTTTTCTCTTCTCTCTTATCTTATGATGGACCTATAAAGTCTATCTATACAGCAAATGATGAAGCTTGTAAGATTGAAGGAGTTGGTAGCATTCCCCTTTGCTTAGGATCTTCCAAAAAGATCAACATAGAAGGTGTTTTGTACATTCCTACAATAACAAAGAATCTACTAAGTGTTGGCCAAATGGTAGACAATGGTTTCAATGTTGACTTTGTTTCAAATGAATGTTTCATCAAGAAGAAGGGTAAGATAGTGGCTAAGGGCACTAGACTTGGCAAACTATATAAGCTGGATGCATTTGTGGATACTAATGTTGTCATGTTGGCCGAGAAGAGCAAGATATCTACCTTTACTTTATGGCACAAAAGACTTGGACATGTCAACTCGGGTTCCATGGAGGCTATGATCAAGGAGGAGTATGCTTTAGGCCTACCAAGGTCTATTGGGAAGGAAGACAAGGTTTGTGAAGCTTGTGCCTTATCCAAGGCACATAAGAAGGTGTTTCCTAACTCCATCACAAAGTCATCTCATCCTCTTGAACTCATACACTCGGATGTGCACATTGCTAGCACCAAATCTAATGGAGGTTCATCCATGTTTTTAACCTTCATTGATGACTACTCAAGATATTGTTGGGTGTTCTTACTTTCCTTCAAGTCTCAAGTATTTGATACTTTTGTAAAGTTCAAGTTGTTTGTGGAAAAGCATCATAATCATAGCATCAAGATTCTTAGAAGTGACAATGGTGGAGAATTCATCTCCAATGAGTTCAAGGCCTTTTGTGAGGAGGAAGGGATCAAGAAAGAGACTTCTTGTCCTTACACTCCTCAACAAAATGGAGTTGCTGAAAGAAGGAATAGAACATTATGTGAATGTTCTAAGGCTTTAAGATTAGATGCTTGTTTGCCCAAATCCTTTTGGGGTGAGTCTCTTGTATGTGCAAACTACTTGATGAATAGGGTGTCTTGCAAAGCAATTGAAGGCAAAACTCCTTATGAGATGTTGTATGGAAAGAAACCCAATCTTAATCACTTGAAAGTTTTTGGGTGTATATGTTATGTGCATGTGCCATTGGAAACAAGAACCAAGGAGGATCCATCTTCCACAAGAGGGATCATCCTTGGATATGCAAGCTCAAGCAAGGGCTACAAAGTCTATCTCCCATCCTTGAACAAATTTGTTGTTTCAAGGGATGTCATCTTTGATGAACATCATATGCATATGCCTGAAGAAGGCTCAAGTGCTCCAACAATCAAGAAGAAGATGGCCGAGGAGCAAGATCTTGGTTTTGAGGAGGAGCTCATGGAGGAGCAAGCACCAAACCCATCTATCACACCAAGGAGATCTTCAAGGGCAAAAGTGGAGCCATCAAGGCTCACATATCAAGGCAAAGGACAGCAAGTTGAGGGTATCTCATCCACTTCTTATGCTTTATCTAGTTTTGAAGAACCGTCTAATGTTGAAGATGCATTGAACTCCAAAGAATGGTATAAAGCTATGTTGGATGAGTATGATGCCTTGATTGAGAATGAAACTTGGTTGCTTGTTGAGAGACCTCAAAGGAATGTAATAGGATGCAAGTGGGTCTTCAAGCTTAAGTTGAATGCAAATGGGAGTGTTAACAAACATAAAGCAAGATTAGTTGCAAAAGGTTATGCTCAAGAGAGAGGGATAGACTATGAGGAAACTTTTGCACCCATGGCCAAGATGGTCACAATAAGACTAATCATTGCACTTGCATCACATTTTGGATGGATTCTATGTCAAATGGATGTCTCTAATGCTTTCTTGAATGGTTTTTTGGAAGAGGATATCTATATGGAGCAGCCACAAGGGTTCATCAAGCATGGAATGGAGAACAAAGTATGCCATCTCCAAAGAAGCATCTATGGCTTGAAGCAAGCCTCGAGATCTTGGAATTCAAGACTACATTGCTATCTTATTTCACTTTCTTTTGTTCAAAGTGAATATGATCCCACTCTCCCACTCTTTACATTAAGTTTGATGATGTTGGTATTGTACTTTTACTCATTTATGTAGATGACATCATCATTAGTGGAAATAGTGTTGATGGTATTGAAAAAATCAAGATAGATCTATCCTTAGAGTTCAAGATGGTAGATCTAGGGTGTCTTCACTTCATCTTAGGCATAGAAGTACTTAGAGGGTCTGATTTTTTCGTTATAAGTCAAGTAAACTATGCTCAAAGTCTTTTGAAGAAGTTTAAGATGGAAGTATGCAAAAGTGTTGACACACCAATGGAGCAAGATGTAAAAGTGCCAAATGAAGATGATGAAAGATCCTTCATGGACATCACTTTGTTTAGGCAACTTATAGGTTCCTTAATGTGGATCACTATAACTAGACCAGATCTTAGCTTTAGTGTATGTAGGTTGAGCCAATCCATGCAAAAGCCATTGAATATCCATTGGAAAAAGGCTAAGAGGATTCTAAGATACATCTCGGGTACATTGGATTTTGGGATTCTATATAGAGGAGATGTGATTAACCTTCATGCATTTAGTGATTCAGATTTTGCAGGAGACAAGAGGGATAGGAAATCAACAAGTGCATATTCAACTTTCATAGGAGAAGGTGTGGTTTCATGGCTTTCAAAAAAGCAAGAAACTATATCTCTATCTTCAACCGAGGCCGAGTACAAAGCTTTGACAACCACTACAAAGGAGGTACTTTGGATCAAGAGATTATTGGTGGAACTAAAGATCATGGATTCAGAGGAGGCACCAATCATCTACAATGACAATATATCAGCCCAACACCTTGCATCTAACCCAATCTTCCATGCAAGATCTAAGCACATTGAGATATGCCATCACTTTGTGAGAGAAATGGTGCAAGCCAAGGAGATTGCTTTGGAGCATGTTCCAAGCAATGAATGTGTAGCTGATCTACTTACTAAACCACTTCAAAAGACACCTTTTATGAAGTTCAGATCATCACTTGGAGTGATTAGTAAAGCAATGATTGAACCAAGCTAGATAGTGAGGAGGAGTGTTAAAAATTCACAATTCTAGCTTGACTAGTTTTGGTCATATGACTTGTAAATAGTTAGATGGTCATGATGTGGCTTGTCACACGTGCCAAATAGCACAGGATTCCATTCATAAGGATGTTCTCAAGTAGACCTAAGTGTTAGAACCTTTGGAATGAGTCCAAATTATGCTTAGATACAAGGGAGAAAAAATAGGAGCTATTTTTGGTAATTTTTGCATTGTTGAGGGATCTCCAAGATTCCAACCCTAACTTGGTAGGGATGAAAGATCCACCAAAATTATCATTAGGGATAGGTTTAGGGCTACTCATACCTGCCCAAAACCGTGATGGATCATGTATATATAGGTGATGATATCTCACCAAAATCAATCAAGCAATTTCATGATTTTTCTCTCATAATGGTGCAATTGCTCTCTATGTTCATAATTGTTTGAGTACTTGTGATTACTAATGATTATAGGATTGAATGTAGGTCTGGTGTACAGTACTCAGACTGTGGGAGGCCGTACTTTCACACGTGTGAAGCCTTCTTCAAGGATTTGGGCCATTTAGTGAGGTTCAAGCATAGATTTTTGATGGATTTTGATGGTTCAACTTGTGCTAATCTAATGAAATCATAATCTATTGTTTCCCTCATCATTTCAAGTGTTTTAGGATCCTTATTTGCTGTAATTTTTACAGTGAGGGTATAGTCTTATGTGGTAGTAAGATTTCCTCAGGCTGAGTGAGCCTCAGTCGCTCATTTAAGTCAGCTTTACATGTATGTGTTTGTCAGTGTCTGATAGGATGTCAACCTAGCTAGATGGAGGATGCAAGTCTCATGGTGGAAGTGGGATTTCCTTAGTTTGAGTCATGTCGCTCATGTGGTCCACTTTGTGTCTTGTGTGCAAGTGGAATGGGGACAAGTCAGTTGGTCGAGAGTGTGATAGACTCTCTAATTGAGCATTGTGTTTGCATGATACTTTGTGGGTCAAACCTGGTGGTTTGTTGATGTACTTGAGTGTGAGTCAAGTACAAAGTAGCAAGAATATGCATAACATTTTTTGGACATTCCATATGTTGCTACAATTTAAATCGCTTTACTTCTATCACATTTGAGCTTAAAGGAGAGACTTGAAAAACATGTTCAATCTAATTCAGTTGTATAAGCTTCAAATGTGATATTGTAATAAATGTATGGTTAATCAGTTTTATTGTATTTAGTTGTCTTCGGAACTTGATCGGCCAATTGACATATTATCAGTCGGGCTCTTGTCTTGTAGCTGGCTGCTTGGGTTAGCCGAGTAGCCACATTGGTAGGAAATTAGCCTGTATAGTGGATTTTGGTTTCATTATGCTATACTTGAGGGCATGTGTTGGGTTTGTCAGTTATATAGGCCATATTGGACCTTATTCTAGTTTGGCAGGTATAAGGCCAATTTTAAGACACATATCCTTTCATGCAGTTGGGGTGTTTTTTATATGTTTAGATATCTTTTGTAATAAACTTAACTTTTGCTTTGCCATCAATGTGAGGAGTGGCTATGGTGATTGATTGATGTGATCTACATACTGCACTAAATCCTATCAAAATTTTAACTCCTAAATCTCATTGTAGCTAGTCCATACCGTCAAGTTTTATGTCATGGCATGGGAGAGTTATTTATTCTTAATTTTGCAACCAAAAGCCAATAAAAAAAAAATTATCATAGCTTTCTTCACTATAATCATAATTGTTACAAAGAGCAACATTCTTTGTGCTGAATAATTGTATGTGTCTAGTCAAAATTGGAAATTAATCTTAAATTGCAAAACAATACAAAAATTTGAAGAAGCAAGAGTCAAAAGAGTTGGAAGAAGGATATAAGGACATTTATTTTCAAGAAAGAGACAATTCTTTATCAGAAAGCTTCAAGGAAAGAGAGATGATCATCAAGGCAAGAATTCACAAAACATCAAATTATTCGTAAAGAAAATAAGTGGACAAAATAAGTGCACATTGTTTCTCACAAAACTTGTTGGACCCATGAGTCTCCTGATGAAACAGAGAATTTATGGCTCCAACATTCAAGCACGAATAATGATCTGCAAAGTTTATTTTTTACTTGCAAATAACCCATCTCTTATCTTTTATTATGAATAATGGCCCACAAACTTTCCTAATTATCAATCTCTTCCATGCATAAAATAACAATCTCTTAGAAAAATGAGTGCTCTATCTTTTGGTATTTATACTTTTAACTTGTTGCATATAGTTTCCTTGTCGATTGCAAAATATTTCGAACACATATTTAAGTTCATGTTGGTCACATTCAAACATTGTTGCTTGACTACCGCCAACATGACCACCTCCATTTCGACCCATGCTATAGATCATAGCACAAACACAACCTTTGCAGATGTACCAACTGCCTTTCGAAACTTCCTGTACAATTATGCACAAGGTTAATACACTGATTTTTCAATTGTCTTACATATTAGAAGGTCCTCAAAAGAGTAAAAACACATTCTACACATTAAATTGAGGTGTCCTACTTGGATCATTTCTATCTTTGAAGATATTCCAAGCCTGCAAACATTGTTCGGCAGTCAGAGAAGCTGCAGAGCGCTATACGCAGTTTTTTGCTTGTTTAATGCTTAAGGTGTTTATGCCATTATTTAATACTTAAGATCGGAAAAGATTATGATCCTGTTATGATCTATATAAAAGCACATGTCTATAAGCAGAAAACTGTAGTATCAAGACAAACTATAGTACCTTCAGATGAAGACATGCTACGTGAAATAATGCGGGACATAGTTCACAACCGATCATTTCTCCCTCTTCATTACAAACACCACCAACTGCATCATTATTATCTGGAGAAGTTTCAATTGTTAATTTTTCCTTATATGTATCGCTTTTAGGAATCTCTTGGCACACTACGGAAACATGAAAAGAATTGACAACTTTTCATGTATTGGAGTCCATTCTCTTCTCATTGTCATGAGGTGTCTTTTCTAGAGATACGTTTTTCATCTTCTTCGCCTTCGCAATGCACCATGGCAGGGATCTCCCATCTTTGATAAACATGTTCTTTGCTGGACGGTGAAGCTTGGACTCAAATTTTGAGAGCTGCCATATTTTTGAGAAGTATCTACAAATAATACCATTTCTAGTTAGGCGGCCTTCCTTCAAGATAATCTTGTCTCTTCTTCGAACGTATTCAACTATTTTATTCTCCTGAACGACTGCCATACTTATGATCAATGCAAGCAAGTTAGATAATTTGTCATTGTTAACCACAGGTTCATTTTTAGTACGCATCTTTCGCTTGCCTATTTTTATACATGCATTCATCGTTGTACTAGACATAGACGTTCTTGGCAAACTCTATTCCAAATAATCATGCAAGTTTTATGACGGATTGATGTGGAGATGTTGGTTATAAGCTACCTCAGCTGAAAATTAATGAGCTTGCATGATTAGAAAAAGAATTGGAAAGTGTTGCGACAGATTAAGGCGACTGACTATACTTTCACAGACTGTGCAATAACTGTACAAACGAATGCAAATTCACGGTTGTAGTGGATCTGCGCTACAATATATTCAAACCCCGGCCTTTGCGACTGCGAATACCCCACCCCCGCGGCATCCCCTAGTGGTTGGGTGGGATGGCCGTATCGCACCAATACTATACACGCAATCAATTAACAAGTGATACAAGAACAAGCTGCACACATATACTCTTTGTTTTGTGCTCCTGTTAAACTTAGAGTTGTCGTAGAAGAAATTAGATTGCGGTCCAAAAGTACAGTGCTGACAATGCATTGAAAGCCTATAGAACAGGTAATTGTGAATCTGCATTCGTTTGTATAGTTATTATGGCACAGTCTGTCATAATATAGTGAGTCGCCTTCTGTCGCAACACTTTCTAATTCTTTCTAATTGTGAATTTGCATTCTTTTGTATAGTTATTATCACACAGTCTGTGATAATATAGTGAGTCGCCTTCTGTCGCAGCACTTTCTAATTCTTTCTAACCATGCAAGCTCACTGAGCTTGCAGTGCTCAAGTAATTTCCAGCTGAGGTAGCTTACCAACAACTCAACATCAATTCATCATAAAGCTTGCATGATTATTTCGAATAGAGTTTGCCAAGAACATCTACGTCTAGTACAACAATGAATGCATGTATAAAAATAGGCAAGCAAAAGATGCGTACTGAAGACGAACCCGTGGTTAACAATGACAAATTATCTAACTTACTTGCATTGATCATAACAATGGCAGTCGTTGAGGAGAATGAAATAGTCCCCAATACATTCGAAGAAAGACAAGATTGTTTTGAAGGAAGGTCGACTAAATTTGTAGTTGTTGCTCAAAAATATGGCAGCTCTCAAAATTTGAGTCCCATGTTGGTAGCAAGCTTCACCGGCCAGCAGAAATCATGTTTATCAAAGATGGGAGATCCCTGTCATAGTGCATTGCGAAGGCGTAGAAGATGAAAATGTATCTCTAGAAAAGACACCTCATGACAATGAGAAGAGAATGGGCTTTAATACATGCAAAGTTGTCGATTCTTTTCATGTTTCCGCAGTGTGCCAAGCGATTCCTAAAAACAGGACATATAACGAGAAATTAACTACTGAAAGTCCTCCAGATAATAATGATGCAGTTGGTGGTATTTGTAACGAAGAGGGAGAAATGATCGGTTGTGAACTATGTCCAACATTATTTCACCCAGCATGTCTTCATCTGAAGGTACTATAGTTTGTCTGCATATTGCAGCTTTTTGCTTATAGACATGTATGTGCTTTTATACAGATCATAACAATATCATAATCCTTTCCCATCTTAAGTATTACAAAATGGAAGAAATACAACATTATACAAGCAAAAGACTGCATAACGCTCTGCAACTTCTCTGACTTCAGAACAATGTTTGTAGTCTTGGAATATCTTCAAAGATAGAAATGCTCCAAATAGGACACCTCAATATAATGTGTAGAATGTACATGTGTTTTTACTCTTTTGAAAAATCACTGCATAAATCTTGTGCATAATTGTATAGGAAGTTCCGGAAGGCAATTGGTACGTTTGCCCAAGTTGTATTTGTGCTATGATCTATAGCATGGGTGAAATTGTTGGTGATGTTGGTTGCAGTAAAGTGACAATGTTTGAATGTGACCAATGTGAACTTAAATGTGTGTTCGAATTATTTTGCAATCGGCAAGGAAACTATCTGCAAGAACTTGAAAGTATAAATACAAAAGATAGAGCACTCATTTTTCTGAGAGATTGTTATTTATGCATGGAAGAGCCTGATAAATTAGAAAAGTGTGTGGGCCATTATGCATGATAAACCATAAGAGATGGGTTATTTGCAAGTGAAAAGGAAAAATTGCAGATCACTATTCATGCTTGGATGTTGGAGCCACAAATTGGAGCCATGCTCAAGCCACTTTGCCCTGACATCTTGTCCAATAACTCCTAAAGCTGATCCCCATTCATTCCCCATGCTCCCAGCACAAGAGTCTACCAAGGACTCAACAAATGAATGCACACAAACCTCACCATAGGCTATACCTAAGTAGATCACCCATCTCCCAAAGATACTGATAATAATTTGCCTCTCCTACATCCCATGTAGGCTCAACTTTCCCATTGTTGACATTGCCAACTCCGATTTGATCAGCACATAGGCTTCACGTGCGAAACCTATCTCACCACTGTATTCATCATGTCAACCCAATCAAAGCAAATGCATACTAGATCCAACATCGTGATGAGAAAATCACCCACGATCCTGTAGCATATCAGGTAGGATAGTAGTTGGATAGTAGGTGGCTGTAAAATACCATGTAGATCTTGTAAAGAATTGAACCAAAGTCTTTTGAAGTTGTCCCTGAAGTTAGAGCCAAGAATTCCATGAATTGGGCTTGTAGAAGGTCATAAAAGACCAAACAATAGCTTATTTTTGTGGTTTTTGGGAGATGGATTGCTCCCAATCCATAAGGAGATCATGCTGAAAATTTTTACAACATTATTAGCATTCCTTTTTACCTTCCCATCAAGCTATCAGACATGTAAATTGCCGGAGGCTTATGCTCCATCTCCATCAAGTTTGAAGCTATTTTACCAAGAAATCTTTGTTCTCAGTCTATACTACTGTAAAAATTACAGCAAATAAGGATCCTAAAACACTTGAAATGATGAGGGAAACAATAGATTATGATTTCATAAGATTAGCACAAGTTGGACCATCAAAATCCATCAAAAATCTATGCTTGAACCTCACTAAATGGCCCAAATCCTTGAAGAAGGCTTCACACGTGTGAAAGTACGGCCTCCCACAGTCTGAGTACTGTACACCAGACCTACATTCAATCCTATAATCATTAGTAATCACAAGTACTCAAACAATTATGAACATAGAGAGCAATTGCACCATTATGAGAGAAAAAACATGAAATTGCTTGATTGATTTTGGTGAGATATCATCACCTATATATACATGATCCATCACGGTTTTGGGCAGGTATGAGTAGCCCTAAACCTATCCCTAATGCTAATTTTGGTGGATCTTTCATCCCTACCAAGTTAGGGTTGGAATCTTGGAGATCCCTCAACAATGCAAAAATTACCAAAAATAGCTCCTATTTTTTCTCCCTTGTATCTAAGCATAATTTGGACTCATTCCAAAGGTTCTAACACTTAGGTCTACTTGAGAACATCCTTATGAATGGAATCCTATGCTATTTGGCACGTGTGACAAGCCACATCATGACCATCTAACTATTTACAAGTCATATGACCAAAACTAGTCAAGCTAGAATTTTGAATTTTTAACACTCCTCCTCACTATCTAGCTTGGTTCAATCATTGCTTTACTAATCACTCCAAGTGATGATCTGAACTTCATAAAAGGTGTCTTTTGAAGTGGTTTAGTAAGTAGATCAGCTACACATTCATTGCTTGGAACATGCTCCAAAGCAATCTCCTTGGCTTGCACCATTTCTCTCACAAAGTGATGGCATATCTCAATGTGCTTAGATCTTGCATGGAAGATTGGGTTAGATGCAAGGTGTTGGGCTGATATATTGTCATTGTAGATGATTGGTGCCTCCTCTGAATCCATGATCTTTAGTTCCACCAATAATCTCTTGATCCAAAGTACCTCCTTTGTAGTGGTTGTCAAAGCTTTGTACTCGGCCTCGGTTGAAGATAGAGATATAGTTTCTTGCTTTTTTGAAAGCCATGAAACCACACCTTCTCCTATGAAAGTTGAATATGCACTTGTTGATTTCCTATCCCTCTTGTCTCCTGCAAAATCTGAATCACTAAATGCATGAAGGTTAATCACATCTCCTCTATATAGAATCCCAAAATCCAATGTACCCGAGATGTATCTTAGAATCCTCTTAGCCTTTTTCCAATGGATATTCAATGGCTTTTGCATGGATTGGCTCAACCTACATACACTAAAGCTAAGATCTGGTCTAGTTATAGTGATCCACATTAAGGAACCTATAAGTTGCCTAAACAAAGTGATGTCCATGAAGGATCTTTCATCATCTTCATTTGGCACTTTTACATCTTGCTCCATTGGTGTGTCAACACTTTTGCATACTTCCATCTTAAACTTCTTCAAAAGACTTTGAGCATAGTTTACTTGACTTATAAAGATAAAATCAGACCCTCTAAGTACTTCTATGCCTAAGATGAAGTGAAGACACCCTAGATCTACCATCTTGAACTCTAAGGATAGATCTATCTTGATTTTTTCAATACCATCAACACTATTTCCACTAATGATGATGTCATCTACATAAATGAGTAAAAGTACAATACCAACATCATCAAACTTAATGTAAAGAGTGGGATCATACTCACTTTGAACAAAAGAAAGTGAAATAAGATAGCAATGTAGTCTTGAATTCCAAGATCTCGAGGCTTGCTTCAAGCCATAGATGCTTCTTTGGAGATGGCATACTTTGTTCTCCATTCCATGCTTGATGAACCCTTGTGGCTGCTCCATATAGATATCCTCTTCCAAAAAACCATTCAAGAAAGCATTAGAGACATCCATTTGACATAGAATCCATCCAAAATGTGATGCAAGTGCAATGATTAGTCTTATTGTGACCATCTTGGCCACGGGTGCAAAAGTTTCCTCATAGTCTATCCCTCTCTCTTGAGCATAACCTTTTGCAACTAATCTTGCTTTATGTTTGTTAACACTCCCATTTGCATTCAACTTAAGCTTGAAGACCCACTTGCATCCTATTACATTCCTTTGAGGTCTCTCAACAAGCAACCAAGTTTCATACTCAATCAAGGCATCATACTCATCCAACATAGCTTTATACCATTCTTTGGAGTTCAGTGCATCTTCAACATTAGACGGTTCTTCAAAACTAGATAAAGCATAAGACGTGGATGAGATACCCTCAACTTGCTGTCCTTTTCCTTGATATGTGAGCCTTGATGGCTCCACTTTTGCCCTTGAAGATCTCCTTGGTGTGATAGGTGGGTTTGGTGCTTGCTCCTCCATGAGCTCCTCCTCAAAACCAAGATCTTGCTCCTCGGCCATCTTCTTCTTGATTGTTGGAGCACTTGAGCCTTCTTCAAGCATATGCATATGATGTTCATCAAAGATGACATCCCTTGAAACAACAAATTTGTTCAAGGATGGGAGATAGACTTTGTAGCCCTTGCTTGAGCTTGCATATCCAAGCATGATCCCTCTTGTGGAAGATGGATCCTCCTTGGTTCTTGTTTCCAATGGCACATGCACATAACATATACACCCAAAAACTTTCAAGTGATTAAGATTGGGTTTCTTTCCATACAACATCTCATAAGGAGTTTTGCCTTCAATTGCTTTGCAAGACACCCTATTCATCAAGTAGTTTGCACATACAAGAGACTCACCCCAAAAGGATTTGGGCAAACAAGCATCTAATCTTAAAGCCTTAGAACATTCACATAATGTTCTATTCCTTCTTTCAGCAACTCCATTTTGTTGAGGAGTGTAAGGACAAGAAGTCTCTTTCTTGATCCCTTCCTCCTCACAAAAGGCCTTGAACTCATTGGAGATGAATTCTCCACCATTGTCACTTCTAAGAATTTTGATGCTATGATTATGATGCTTTTCCACAAACAACTTGAACTTTACAAAAGTATCAAATACTTGAGACTTGAAGAAAAGTAAGAACACCCAACAATATCTTGAGTAGTAATCAATGAAGGTTAAAAACATGGATGAACCTCCATTAGATTTGGTGCTAGCAATGTGCACATCCGAGTGTATGAGTTCAAGAGGATGAGATGACTTTGTGATGGAGTTAGGAAACACCTTCTTATGTGCCTTGGATAAGGCACAAGCTTCACAAACCTTGTCTTCCTTCCCAATAGACCTTGGTAGGCCTAAAGCATACTCCTCCTTGATCATAGCCTCCATGGAACCCGAGTTGACATGTCCAAGTCTTTTGTGCCATAAAGTAAAGGTAGATATCTTGCTCTTCTCGGCCAACATGACAACATTAGTATCCACAAATGCATCCAGCTTATATAGTTTGCCAAGTCTAGTGCCCTTAGCCACTATCTTACCCTTCTTCTTGATGAAACATTCATTAGAAGCAAAGTCAACATTGAAACCATGGTCTACCATTTGGCCAACACTTAGTAGATTCTTTGTTATTGTAGGAATGTACAAAACACCTTCTATGTTGATCTTTTTGGAAGATCCTAAGCAAAGGGGAATGCTACCAACTCCTTCAATCTTACAAGCTTCATCATTTGCTGTATAGATAGACTTTATAGGTCCATCATAAGATAAGAGAGAAGAGAAAAACTCCCTTTTACTAGTCATGTGTGAACTAGCACCCAAGTCAATCCACCAAGGATCTTCTCCTTTGAAGCTTGTTGAAGAAAATATGGACATCATGAGAGAGTACTCATGTGAACTCTCCTCATCCTCCTCTTTGCTCATGTTGGCTTGGCTTTGATCTTGCTTCCTCTTGAAGCATTCCGAGGCATAATGCCCCATCTTGCTACAATAGTAGCACTTCACCTTTGATTTGTCCTTCTTGACTTTGGTGGTTGATGGAGATGCCTTTGGGGGTCCTTCTTGATCCTCAAGCTTTGTAGACTTCTTGAATGTTGATCCTTTGCCTTTGGACTTGCCTTTGCCTTTGGTGAAGAGAGCTTGGTCATCTCCACCTTGGATGGAAAGCCTATCCATCCTCTCTTGCATTTGGCTCCTTCTTGATTCCTCGGCCATGAGCGTGCCTTGGAGTTCTTCAAGTATGGGTAGCTTACCCATAATTGCATATCCCTGAACCAAATTGTCAAATTCAAAGCTTAGTCCATTCAATATGAGTTGAACAAGCTCTTCATCCTTGATAGGGTCACCTATAAAGGCTAGCTCTTTGTTCAATTCCTTTACTCTTAGGACAAAAGTATGTGCACTCTCTCCTTTCTTTTGATAGCTTCTATAGATTTGATTCTTCAAAGCTAACATTCTAGTTTGGTTCTTGGATTCATAGACCTTTTGCAAAGTCTCCCAAGCATCTTGAGCTGAAGTGCAATCTCCTACCTCTCTTAAGAGTTCATTTGCAACATTCATTTTTATGCAATGTAGTGCAACATTGCACCTCTTGATGTATTTGGCTTTTTCTTGAGGATGAATAGGTTCACCCTCCTTACCATTTACAATTTCCATCAGATCTTGCATGATCATGATAGATTCCATTCTAACTTTCCATATGGAATAGTTAGTTTTGTTGATCCTTTCATTAGTATCCAAAAGATATGCATTTATAGATGCCATCTAGTCTCCTAATCAAGGACTTGACACAAATGAAGGTTACTTCTATTGATTTGATTGAAGGTCTACCTTATCCCACTTCTTAGGGACCTGAAAAGATCAGTAATAGACTTCCTATAAAGATCTAAGAATGATCTCTAACAAAATCAAATCATAGAATACTAGAAACAATGCACTTGCTTGATTGAAGTAGACAATACTAGTAGAATTGCCCCTCTTTCTATAAAGAACATTAAAGCTTCCAAATGATCTGATCAAGAGTGAATTTCAGCAACCTAATATACTTCCAAAATCACTTGTAAAAGATCTAAATGGAACTTAATGAGGATGCAACACAATCTACTATCCAATCACAAGCAAAAAATGATCAAAATTGATGAAAAATTGATCTAATTTGGTGCATAAGTCAAGCAATGGTTGGACTGAACCTAAATCTCTTTAGGAGGTGCCTACTACACCTTAGAACAGCCTTGAAGAGTCCCCAAAACTCTGATCTTCCCTCTCCTTGAATGCTAGAAATCCTTCTCTATGAAATCACCTCCAAAACTCGCTTAGAAATCAATGCTTGGAGCAAGCAAAACTTGCTATCTTGGTAATGTGAATTGAATTCAACTTTGCCTCTGGTTTTAGACACCTAAACACCTGCAAATGAAGTCACACAACACCAATCTCCAATGTATTTGACTCACTTTGAGTTCTAGAACAATACTAGATGCTAAGATCCAATCTACACAAGATTTAGATCAAAAATTGTGATCAAATTGAATGAAAACCAAGGATTTAGCTCATTTCAGCCTTTAGGCTCTGATACCATGTAAAAATTACAGCAAATAAGGATCCTAAAACACTTGAAATGATGAGGGAAACAATAGATTATGATTTCATAAGATTAGCACAAGTTGGACCATCAAAATCCATCAAAAATCTATGCTTGAACCTCACTAAATGGCCCAAATCCTTGAAGAAGGCTTCACACGTGTGAAAGTACGGCCTCCCACAGTCTGAGTACTGTACACCAGACCTACATTCAATCCTATAATCATTAGTAATCACAAGTACTCAAACAATTATGAACATAGAGAGCAATTGCACCATTATGAGAGAAAAAACATGAAATTGCTTGATTGATTTTGGTGAGATATCATCACCTATATATACATGATCCATCACGGTTTTGGGCAGGTATGAGTAGCCCTAAACCTATCCCTAATGCTAATTTTGGTGGATCTTTCATCCCTACCAAGTTAGGGTTGGAATCTTGGAGATCCCTCAACAATGCAAAAATTACCAAAAATAGCTCCTATTTTTTCTCCCTTGTATCTAAGCATAATTTGGACTCATTCCAAAGGTTCTAACACTTAGGTCTACTTGAGAACATCCTTATGAATGGAATCCTATGCTATTTGGCACGTGTGACAAGCCACATCATGACCATCTAACTATTTACAAGTCATATGACCAAAACTAGTCAAGCTAGAATTGTGAATTTTTAACAACTACTTCTTAGGAGCAATATGAATGCTTCTCACACAGGTGAAGCCTAGGTGGCAGGTTGATGTGGGAAGTGTCTCGGTCACTAGGTCTCCCTCTGTTTAGAGCTTTATGAAACCCAATTTGATGTCCTGTAGCTAAAGTTAGGGTCGTTTGAAGTTTTGCAATTTTGTGAGTTCAATTGGCAAAATTTTGAATTATTCTGATTGCATGCCATTAATTTCCCGAGTTTGTAGTACTGTGCTTGCATGGATTGATTGGAAGTTGATTCTCAGTGTTATTCTAACAGCATAAGGGATTTACAGTCGAATTGAGTGGCTATATGCATGTGATGGATAACAAGAATGGAGAAGAGAGCAGGAATATTGCGGAACAGCTCTCCCGTGCTAATCAGCTGTTAGGTGCAAAAACAGTCTAATAGATAGGTTATGCTAAAGATAATCACAGCTTTATGCGTTTTGATTGCCCAACAGGATCTTAAAAATTAATTCATACTCTAAAAACAAGAGTATAGTCCACCGAAGAGATTAGACATGGTTTGTGTGTGGTACTACTGAAATCAGATTCAGTGTGAAGTATAGTTTTGAAATAAATGGAACAGCAGTATGATATTGCGAGTTCCTCAGGCGTCAAAGATCATCTGATCAGAAACTGAGGAGTTGTAAACGTCCATGTTCTAATCAGAGTGAGTATCAAGTGCGATTAAACAACAATGAAAGTGCATTCAGTCACAACAAGCATTTATCTATGTTGTACACAAATAAAAACGTGCTGCTGCCATATCACACTGAACACAATACAAATAGCAATTACAACCAAATATTGATGGCGTAATTGGGAGGCTCAAATAATACGTCTCATGGACGTAACAACCACTAATCTGTGCTTGGATGATCTATTTATAAATTTCATCCATGTATTAGTTACATAGAATGTTTGTCACCTAATTGGGAAAGCCATTGTACTTGGAAGTATATGGCTTCTATGACAACTGTACATAGTGTATACGGTCAATAAATCAGTATCGTTGACGTGAACGAGGACGTCGCAAAATATCTCACTTCACATTTTACGTAAAGTGATTTTCTCTCACTTCGCAAATTATGGGAAGTGGCTGGGAACGAAACTCGTTCATTTTAGATGATCTTCAACATTTTTCTCTCTCTGTGGGTTTTTGTGATAAAGCTGAAGGTGTCCTAAATAAGTTTAAGGTGCCCTCAAAAAAATGAAGATTTCTGTAATAGTTTGGCTTTCTCGCACTTTTCGAAAAAAAGCAAAGAAGTCAAAGGTACCTTTAAAACAACTTGAAGGTGCCCTTACAAAGTTGGCGAAGGTGCCTTTAACAGTTTAATTCTTAAAAAAAGAGGACCTTCTGAAATTTATCTTTCCTTCCATTTTTTGGAAAAATACAAAAACGCCGAAGGTGCTGAAAAACAGTTAAACTTTTGAACTGTGAACAGGTTTACTTCTTCAAAATAGTTGAACGGAAGAAATCGAAGGTAAGTGCTGCAATTTTCGGAAAAGTGCAAAAAATGTGAATTGTGCAGCACTTAGTGTATTTCTGCAGACTGTTTAAAAAGTAATGTAAATATGCAGACTTGTTATAAATGCAAGTTTGTGGAAGTCCTTGGCCAAGTCTTCAATGACTTCAAGTTATTAAACTTAACATCTGAAGTCAAATTTATAATGGGATTGGTTACCCTTTGCTGGTGATAAGCCGGAAGTCCGTTGTAGACATTCTTCAAGTAATTGGTTGTCTAAGTTATGATTCACCAAGGAGGCAACTGTGGGCTTAATTTCCAACAACCCTTAAAACAAGTTGAAGGTGCCCTTAAAAAGTTTGCGAAGGTGTCTTTAATAGTTTAGCTCTTAAAAATAGAGGACCTCCTAGAATTTTCTCTCTTTGCATTTTTTGAAAAAATGCGAAAAGGGGACAAAGGTGTTTGAAAATAATTAAATTATTGAACTGTGTACAAGTTGACTTCTTCAAAATAGTTGAACGGAAGAAGTCGAAGGTAAGTGTTGCAGTTTTCGGGAAAGTGCGAAAAATACAAACTGCGACACTTAATGTATTTTTCTGCAAACTGTTCAAAAATAATGTGAATCTGCAGACTTGTTCTAAATGGTGGTAGCATTAAACTTAGTGTGATATAAGCTGTGAAGTAACAACTTGATCCATATAGCTTCTTTTGAATCTTGGCATACTACGAAAGAAAGTAGTCATTTGGTATGCTCATTGACTTGTTGTTATGTCTACTAGTTGTCTATGTGGGGAGTGTATAGTCTTATGTGGCAGTAAGATTTCCTCAGGCTGAGTGAGCCTCAGTCGCTCATTTAAGTCAGCTTTACACGTATGTGTTTGTCAGTGTCTGATAGGATGTCAACCTAGCTAGATGGAGGATGCAAGTCTCATGGTGGAAGTGGGATTTCCTTAGTTTGAGTCATGTCGCTCATGTGGTCCACTTTGTGTCTTGTGTGCAAGTTGAATGGGGACAAGTCAGTTGGTCGAGAGTGTGATAGACTCTCTAATTGAGCATTGTGTTTGCATGATACTTTGTGGGTCAAACCTGGTGGTTTGTTGATGTGCTTGAGTGTGAGTCAAGTACAAAGTAGCAAGGATATGCATAACATTTTTTGAACATTCCATATGTTGCTACAATTTAAATCGCTTTACTTCTATCACATTTGAGCTTAAAGGAGAGACTTGAAAAACATGTTCAATCTAATTCAGTTGTATAAGCTTCAAATGTGATATTGTAATAAATGTATGGTTAATCAGTTTTATTGTATTTAGTTGTCTTCGGGACTTGATCGGCCAATTGACATATTATCAGTCGGGCTCTTGTCTTGTAGCTGGCTGCTTGGGTTAGCCGAGTAGCCACATTGGTAGGAAATTAGCCTGTATAGTGGATTTTGGTTTCATTATGCTATACTTGAGGGCATGTGTTGGGTTTGTCAGTTATATAGGCCATATTGGACCTTATTCTAGTTTGGCAGGTATAAGGCCAATTTTAAGACACCTATCCTTTCATGCAGTTGGGGTGTTTTCTATATGTTTAGATATCTTTTGTAATAAACTTAACTTTTGCTTTGCCATCAATGTGAGGAGTGGCTATGGTGATTGATTGATGTGATCTACATACTGCACTAAATCCTATCAAAATTTTAACTTCTAAATCTCATTGTAGCTAGTCCATAACGTCAAGTTTTATTTCATGGCATGGGAGAGTTATTTATTCTTAATTTTGCAACCAAAAACCGATAAAAAAACAATTTAGCATAGCTTTCTTCACTATAATCATAGTTGTTACAAGAGCAACATTCTTTGTGCTGAATAATTGTATGTGTCTAGTCAAAATTGGAAATTAATCTTAAATTGCAAAACAATACAAAAATTTGAAGAAGCAAGAGTCAAAAGAGTTGGAAGAAGAATATAAGGACATTTATTTTCAAGAAAGAGACAATTCTTTATCAGAAAGCTTCAAGGAAAGAGACATGATCATCGAAGGCAAGAATTCACAAAACATCAAATTATTCTTAAAGAAAATAAGTGGACAAAATAGAATACAAAGTGCAAATTGTTTCTCACAAAACTTGTTGGACCCATGAGTCTCCTGATGAAACAGAGAATTTATGGCTCCAACATTCAAGCACGAATAATGATCTGCAAAGTTTATTTTTTACTTGCAAATAACCCATCTCTTATCTTTTATTATGAATAATGGCCCACAAACTTTCCTAATTATCAATCTCTTCCATGCATAAAATAACAATCTCTTAGAAAAATGAGTGCTCTATCTTTTGGTATTTATACTTTTAACTTGTTGCATATAGTTTCCTTGCCGATTGCAAAATATTTCGAACACATATTTAAGTTCACGTTGGTCACATTCAAACATTGTTGCTTGACTGCCGCCAACATGACCACCTCCATTTCGACCCATGCTATAGATCATAGCACAAACACAACCTTTGCAGATGTACCAACTGCCTTCCAAAACTTCCTGTACAATTATGCACAAGGTTAATACACTGATTTTTCAATTGTCTTACATATTAGAAGGTCCTCAAAAGAGTAAAAACACATTCTACACATTAAATTGAGGTGTCCTATTTGGATCATTTCTATCTTTGAAGATATTCCAAGCTTGGAAACAATGTTTGGCAGTCAGAGAAGCTGCAGAGCGCTATACGCAGTTTTTTGCTTGTTTAATGCTTAAGGTGTTTATGCCATTATTTAATACTTAAGATCGGAAAAGATTATGATCCTGTTATGATCTATATAAAAGCACATGTCTATAAGCAGAAAACTGTAGTATCAAGACAAACTATAGTACCTTCAGATGAAGACATGCTACGTGAAATAATGCGGGACATAGTTCACAACCGATCATTTCTCCCTCTTCATTACAAACACCACCAACTGCATCATTATTATCTGGAGAAGTTTCAATTGTTAATTTTTCCTTATATGTATCGCTTTTAGGAATCTCTTGGCACACTACGGAAACATGAAAAGAATTGACAACTTTTCATGTATTGGAGTCCATTCTCTTCTCATTGTCATGAGGTGTCTTTTCTAGAGATACGTTTTTCATCTTCTTCGCCTTCGCAATGCACCATGGCAGGGATCTCCCATCTTTGATAAACATGTTCTTTGCTGGACGGTGAAGCTTGGACTCAAATTTTGAGAGCTGCCATATTTTTGACAAGTATCTACAAATAATACCATTTCTAGTTAGGCGGCCTTCCTTCAAAATAATCTTGTCTCTTCTTCGAACGTATTCAACTATTTTATTCTCCTGAACGACTGCCATCCTTATGATCAATGCAAGCAAGTTAGATAATTTGTCATTGTTAACCACATGTTCATTTTTAGTACGCATCTTTCGCTTGCCTATTTTTATACATGCATTCATCATTGTACTAGACATAGACGTTCTTGGCAAACTCTATTCCGAATAATCATGCAAGTTTTATGACGGATTGATGTGGAGATGTTGGTTATAAGCTACCTCAGCTGAAAATTAATGAGCTTGCATGATTAGAAAAAGAATTGGAAAGTGTTGCGACAGATTAAGGCGACTGACTATACTTTCACAGACTGTGCAATAACTGTACAAACGAATGCAAATTCACGGTTGTAGTGGATCTGCGCTACAATATATTCAAACCTCGGCCTTTGCGACTGCGAATACCCCACCCCCGCGGCATCCCCTAGTGGTTGGGTGGGATGGCCGTATCGCGCCAATACTATACACGCAATCAATTAACAAGTGATACAAGAACAAGCTGCACACATATACTCTTTGTTTGTATAGTTATTATTGCACAGTCTGTCATAATATAGTGAGTCGACTTCTGTCGCAACACTTTCTAATTCTTTCTAATCATGCAAGCTCACTGAGCTTGCAGTGCTCAGGTAATTTCCAGCTGAGGTAGCTTACCGACAACTCAACATCAATCCAACATAAAGCTTGCATGATTATTCCGAATAGAGTTTGCCAAGAACGTCTACGGCTAGTACAACAATGAATTCTTGTATAAAAATAGGCAAGTGAAAGATGTGTACTGAAGATGAACCCGTGGTAAACAATGACAAATTATCTAACTTGTTTGCATTGATCATAACAATGGCAGTCGTTGAGGAGAAAAAAATAGTCCCCAATACATTCGAAGAAAAGACAAGATTATTTTGAAGGAAGGTCGCCTAATCAGAAATGGCATTATTTGTAGTTGTTGCTCAAAAATATGGCAGCTCTCAAAATTTGAGTCCCATGTTGGTAGCAAGCTTCATCGGCCAGCAGAAAACATGAGCCACAAATTCTCTGTTTCATTAGGAGAGTCATATGTCCAACAAATTTTGTGGGAAACAAGGTGCACTATGTATTCTATTTTATCCACTTATTTTTTTTAATAATAATTTGCTGATTTGTGAATTCTTCCCTTCGATGATCATGTCTCTTTCCTTGAAGCTTTCTGATGAAGAGTTGTCTCTTTCTTGAATATAGATGTCCTTATTCTCTTCCTCCAACTCTTTTGACTCTTACTTCTTCAGATTAGAGTGTTTTATTTTTGTATTGTTTTGCAATTTAAGATTAATTTCCAAGTTTGACTAGACACATGTAATTATTTAGCACAAAGAATGTTGTTCTTCATTACAATTATGATTATAGTGAAGAAAGCTATGCTCAATTGTTATTATCAGTTTTTGGTTGCAAAATTAAGAATAAATAAGTCTCTCATGCCATGACATAAAATTTGACAGTGTGGACTAGATACAATGAGATTTAGGAGTTAAAATTTCGATAAGATCTAGTGCACTATGTAGATCACATCAATCAATCACCTTAGCCACTCCTCACAAGTTGATGGCAAAGCAAAATTTAAGCATATTATAAAGGAAGTATAAATATATAGGAAACACCCCAACTGCATGAAAGGATAGGTGTCCTAAAATTGGCCTTTCACCTGCCAAACTAGAATAGGGCCCAATATGGCCTATATAAGTAACAAGCCCAAGACATGCCCTCTAGTATAGCATAATGAAACCAAAATCTACTATACAAACTAATTTCCTACCAATTGGCTACTCGGCTAACCAAAGCAGCCGACTATAGGATGAGATCCCGCCGACTGATATGTCGATGGTCAGTCAGGTTCCGAAGACAACTAAATACAATAAATGCGATTAACCATACATTTATCAGAATATCACATTTGAAGCTTATACAATTGAATTGATTGAACATGTTCTTCAAGTCTCTCCCTTAAGCTTAAATGTGATAGGAGTAAAGCGATAAAAATTGTAGCAACATACGGAATGTCCAAAAGATGTTATGCATATCCCTGCTACTTTGTACATGACTCACACTCAAGCACATCAACAAACCACCAGGTTTGACCCACAAAGTATCTTGCAAACACAATGCTCACTTAGAGAGTCTACCACACTCTTGACCAACTGACTTGTCCCCATTCAACTTGCACACAAGACACAAGTGGATCACATGAGGGACATGGCTCGAACTAAGGAAATCTCACTGCCACCATGAGACTTGCATCCTCCATCTAGCTAGGTTGACATCCTATCAGACACTTACAAGCACATATGTGTAAAGATGACTTAAAAGTGCGACTGAGGCTCAACCTGAGGAAATCTTAGTGCCACCATAAGACTATATCTTACAACTAGTAGACATAATGACAAGTCAATGAGCATACCGAATGACTACTTTCTTTCAATGTAGCAAATGTATAAACACATACAACTAAATGATCAAGGCCTATCCATAAGTGGTATCTTGTCATACCAACACTTGTCACTTGTAGATCCGCTATTACACCACTGGTTGTTAATTAGATCCTCTCGCTAGTGGGCCGCACCTGTCAACAAGATGACCTCATGTCCAAGCATATCAAATAGATGTCCACATACATCATCCAAGATCAACCATCTCGAATCAATGAGTGTTCCAAGCCTCATCCTTGATGTATCTCCCAAACAAAGCCATGCTCGAGCCGCTTTGCCCTGACATCTTGTCCAATAACTCCTAAAGCTGATCCCCATTCATTTCCCATGCTCCAAGCACAAGAGTCTACCAAGGACTCAACAAATGAATGTACACAAACCTCACCATAGGCTATACCTAAGTAGATCGCCCATCTCCCAAAGATACTGTTAATAATTTGCCTCTCCTACATCCCATGTAGGCTCAACTTTCCCATGGTTGACATTGCCAACTCCGATTTGATCAGCACATAGGCTTCACGTGCGAAACCTATCTCACCACTGTATACATCAAGTCAACCCAATCAAAGCAAATGCATACTAGATCCACCATCGTGATGAGAAAATCACCCACGATCCTGTAGCATCTCAGGTTGATTACGTCCATCAGAAACTTGTACCCTGCACTATTTGATCACCAGTATCCATTACACTCTAATAGCTCTCCAAGAATCTATCCACCTATAGTGCAACTAGACTCCAACTGGATCTTGCTTATTGAATAATGATCGATGAAAAACATGTGATGCCAACCTAGAGATTACTACCTATGCATATAACCATGCAACTCACCTGAATACTCACCAAACTATCAACAATTATTCCTTGAGTATTCATCTGATCCATCCTTGTCGGCTCACAACAATAGTCATGCTAGATTCACATCATCCCATAATGCACACCATGCCCTTAGGATATGTACCACCTCCAAGTACACTCCATGCCACCTACCTCCAAGTAGGCCTGACCTATTCCTAGATCACCACACATGATGCACTAGCTAAAGAACATTCAGTATGCATACAATGATGTATCATACCTGAGCAACTTTAGCATCTCCCTAATTGCCACCCCAATGTATTGATGCTCCACATACTATGCTCAGCTGATGTCTTCCATCCTGGTCACCATAACACAATAAAGAATAGTATTGATTCAAAATGAAACAGAAGTAAATGAGTATAGTAAGTTGTGGATTGAAGCCTCGTACTCTATGCTATCTTTGAACGGCCAAAATGAAAGTCTGAATTAATGCGCAATGTTGATAAGCAGTGGCACTATAGCAATCACTAAAACGACTCTAAGAAGTGAGCTAGAATTCTCAGGAGTGTTCAAGCTCGCAGGCTTGAGAGAGAGAGCTAACTATTCAAATGCTTATAATAATCATGATTTTCAATGAATCTGATTATCATTAAACTGTATGAATATGAACAGCTATTTATACTAAAAAATTAGGTCGTCAATTGTGATCGCCAGTTGGCTAGTGATCCACGGGCATCCATCCGGTCCTTGTCAGTGATTGTTGATAAGCGATGAAATTGTCCGTAAACGTTCTATCTGCATAAATGAACCAAAACTGTAGCTCTACAATAATGAACTAAAACAACCACAGGTGACACTGTCGGGTTTTTTGCAAAAAAGACAAAAAAGGAGGTGCCCTTAAATCTCATTTAGGGTTGTCCCACACTTTGCTAGAGTCATTTTTGTAACATTTGAGGCTCTTTGAAAAAAGTCGACACTGTGATTTTACACGAGATTTCTATCAGGCAAAAAATGTGAAAAAGCAACACTGCATTTTTCAACGAGATTTTTCTGACAGGCGAAAAAATGTGACAATGTGGTAACACTCAGTGTAATTCTGCAGACTATGTGAAGGCACTTGTAGATTGTGTAAAGACACGAGAAAATCAGCAAAACTAGATAAAAATGGATGAAGATTGAAATTGATTAGTCGATTGGTAGAGGGAGAATAATCCAACACTCCCCCTTAATCTGAAACCTTGAATGCCTTGACCTTCAAACTTAGTTCTACACAAAATCTTCTGTGTGATTCTAAATTTAAATCTTTGGTAAAAATATCAGTTGTCATATCTTGCGTTCTACAGTACTACAATCTGACCTCTTCGTTGCAAACTTTGCTTCTGACAAAATGATACTTCAGTTCAATGTGCTTACTCCTGGAATGAAATCTAAGGTTGGTTGATAAAACGATGGCACTTTGATTATCACAAAATAATTGTGTCGGAGCATATTGATTCAGAACAATATCTGAGAGTAAGTTCCTCAACCAAATTGTCTCCTTTGTAGCTTGAGAGGCTGCGATATACTCTGATTTAGTGGAAGATAGAGCTATTGAAGATTGCTTGCGACTGTTGTAGTAAACTGGACCATTGTTGATGTAGATTGTAAATCTGGAAGTAGATTTACGAGTGTCTACATCTCCTACCCAACTCGCATCTATATAACCACTAAAAAAATTGAGTTTGTCGTTGCCAACTACTCCATAACAAATGCAAAAGTCCATAGTAGCTCAAAGATATCTCATGACTCTGATAAGAGCCTTCCAATGTGTTATACCATGATTAGTCGTATACTGAATGAGAGAGCTGACTGCAAAAGCTATGTCTGGCCTGGTACAGATCATGGCATACATAAGATATCCTATAATAGAATGGTAAGGATACTCACGCATCTGCTGCTTCTCATGAATTGTTTGAAGACATTGGTCCTTTGACAATTTGAGTCTTGGTTCCATTGGTGAGAGAGCTAACTTGCAATTCATCATATTATATCTGACTAAAATGTTGTAGATGTATCTTTGTTGCATAATGTAGATCTCTGTCTCTATGGATTTGTATACCAAGGTAGAAATGAGCTTCGCCCAGATCGGTCATGTCAAATTTAGAGGATAGCATTGTTTTTTCCTCTTTTATCAGATCGGTGCTATTGCTGAAAAGCAATGTACCATCCATGTACAAAGTGATAATGATAAAAGACTGCTGCACTGCTTTGAAGTAAATGTTTGAATCTGAAGAGCTAGGTGTATAGCCATGATTAATAAGAAAAGTATTGATCCTTTGAAACCATGCTCGAACAGATTGTTTCAAGCCATAAAGTGCCTTGTGGAGTTTACACACATGATTGTATTTACCCTCAATAATATAACCTTCGGGTTGCACTATATAAATGTCTTCTTTAATAACTCCATTGAGATATGTTGTCTGTACATCCATTTGATGTATTTCCAAATTTGTTGTAGTGGCAAATGATAGCAAAAGTCGAATAGAAGAATGCTTGACTATTGGACTGAAGGTCTCAGTGTAATCAATGTTGTATACCTAAGAAAAACCTCTGGCTACTAGTCGTGCCTTCCCTTTGTTGATGCTTCCATCTGCATTGTATTTGACTTTGAAAATCCATTTGCAATCAACTACGTTTTTGCTGGCAAGTAATTCGACAATCGTCCACGTCTGGTTCTTGATAAGAGATGAATACTCTTTATCCATAGCTTCTGTCCAGAGATCTTAGTTAGGCTGACTGAGTGCCTCTTGGACAGACGTCGGTTCTTGAACAAGATAGGTTGCAGACTCATCGATATTCTGGTGGGGTGGTCTGCTAATCCTTGAAGATCTTCTAGGTAATACAATAAGTTGATTATTTCCATCATACTGTAGTTGTTGATCTGCAACATCATCATCTTCTGATCCGTTATTGATTTGTTGTTCATCAAGAGTAGAGGAGCTTGGACCTTCAATAGGAATAGTCGACTGAGAAACTGGAAAGTTCAAAGCGTCAGGAGAATCTGATAGGTCAGCTACATGGGGACTGCCCTTTTCTTTGAGGTCTTGAAACTGATCTTCGATGAAGATGACATCTCGGCTAGTGAATGTCTTTGACTCGATGGGATCGAACAACTTGTAGGCTTGATCTGAAGTAGTGTACCTGATGAAAACACACTTGCTACTCTGGAAGTCGAGTTTCTTCCTGAGATCACGAGGAATTTCTTCAAAAGTAGTACATCCAAAAACTTGTAAGTTTGATAAAGAAGGTTTGGTACCTGTCCAAACTTCGAATGGTGTTTTGTCTGAGAGGCCTTTAGTAGAATATTTGTTATGAATATAGGTTGCTGTTGAAATAGCTTCAACCCAAAAGCACTTCGAAAGTGTCACATGTGATAACATGCACTTTGCCGATTCAACTAAGATTCTATTCTTTCTCTCAACAAGACCATTTAACTGAGGCAAATAGGAGGTAATGTATTGTTGCTCAATGCCGTTGTTAAGGCAATAGTCCTTGAATTTGTTGGAGATGTACTTCCTCCCTTTATCTGACCTTAGTGCTTTGATTCGTTTACCAGTTTGATTCTCAGCATGCTCTTTGAATTTTCTGAATTTGATGAAAGCCTCTGATTTCTGTTTAATGAAATAAAAAACTGTTCTTCTGGAGAATTCGTCAATAAAGGTAATGAAATACTTTGCATCTAGCAATGAAGGAGTTTGCATAGGTCCACATATATATGTATGAACAACACCTATCAAATATTTTGCTGCATGTGTATGGTTTGATCTACAAGGAATGCTAGCCTACTTTCCAAAGATGCAGCTATGACAGACAGGGAGATCGACCTTACCAAAAGGATAGTCAAGATCAAGGACCATGGATTGTCTAGACATGTTCAAAATAGATGCATGATTCATGTGTCCTAAGCGATGATGCCATAGTAATGTTTTATTGACTAGAACAACAGTTTTCAAGGCTTGACTAGATTCAGAATAGCAATGTGCCAATCTATATAAGTAACCCTATCTCTCGCCAAGTGCCAAGATCTTATCACTCCTATCAATAATTCTGCATTGATCAGATTCAAATTCTACCTCCTAACCTAAAGCTATAATTCTACTTACTGATAACAGATTTGTAGAGAGTTTAGGAACATATAAAACTTTTGATAGTAATTTGAATTGATCATGCTGGAATCGCAATCTTACAGTACTTTGACCTTCAATAGTGTGAGTATTATTGTCACCAAGATGAACAAATTTCTTCGTGCTGTAAGGAGTGTAGGATATGAAAATCTCATGTTGATTGGTTAAATGTTGAGTTGCTCCAGAATCCAGAAATCATGAATCATCCAAAAATGGGATCTGATCTTTGACCATGAATGTGTTTTCATACACTTCGACCTGGGGAGATGATGAAACTGTGTTTGCTTGTTGATCAAGTTGCTTGGCTGCATTCTTTGCTTGGAGAATTCGGCAATCCTTGATCTCATGGTTATTGCGGTTGCAATACCCGCAAAACATCTTCTTCTTCATTTGTGGACTTAATGATTGTTCTTGACCCTAAGTCGGCTTCTGATTCGTTGTAGCCTTCTTGGAGCTTCTCTGCTTCTGTCGTTTAGAGCCTTTGTTGACATATAGAGCCTGAGAGGAGGAAGTAAATGGAGTGTGTTGACTTTTTCGATTATCTTCTTGCAGCAACATAGTAATAACTCTAGTAAGAGTTAAATCTGAGTGTGTCAATATGATCATCACCCAATTCTCATATGTAGAGGGCAAGCTTGAAAGCAATGTCATAATTGCGTCTTGATTGTCTATGACTGATCTGACAATGGCCATCTGTTGCAAGAGATTCTTAAATTGGTTAATGTGATTCTGAAGTGAATCACCAACAGACATTTTGATATAACTTAGTAGTCACGTCCCTCACGTCATATAGTGAGTTCAAAATGTCCCAAATGTCTCTTGACGTTTTAGCTTTAGCTATGTGTTCAATCTGTGTATCTGGTATATTGAGGATGATAAGCGCGAAAGCTTTACCGTCCTTCGATTTCCACTTTGAGTTGCCGCCTCCAGGTTTTACTTCTGTACCTATAACAACATCCCATATTTCGCTGGAGATTAGCAAGGTCTTCATCTTAAATTTCCACAAATGATAATTGGATCCATTCAGCTTGTCTGTGATAAGACTGGCTTTACTTTGAGAATCCATCTGGAACTTAGTCTGTCGATTATATCGATGATGCTAAGATGCAAGAATGCCGAAATAGGAAATCAATTCTTTGATACTGAAAGGTAGAAAAGAATTGAAGAGTTTGATATCAATTTGATATCGCGAAAGATATCAAGTATTAGAGCTTTTGCTCTGATATCATGTTGGAATCAGATAAAGAAGTAGTGAAATAGCTGTAATACCATGTCAGAAAGTGTTGTACAGAAGATAGGTCTAGTTCGAAAAGAAACGGATGAAAATAATTCGTGTGTCTAGAAAGAAAACTTTTCGTGCATGGCAGAATAAACTATCTTCATCTTTCCAATGCATGACTATGCCTATCAATTTCAAACAAGACAATAGTGATAGAAATCATGTTTGAACTTATAGTAACTAACTTTGAAATCGCCAGTACTACAATGATTATGTAGCCAAACAATTAAGCATCGAAAATTATCAAACAAATAATTAGTCGCGAAGAACTCCAGAAAAACGCATATATTCTGAGACGAAGCTGAACGCAATACAAAATAGTATTGATTCAAAACAAAACATAAGTAAATGAGTACAATATCTTGCGGATTGAAGCCGCATACTCTATGCTATCTCTGAGCGGCTAAAATGAAAGTCTAAATTAATGCGCAATGCTGATAAGCAGTGGCGCAATAGCAATCTCTAAAACAACTCTAAGAAGTGAGCTAGAATTCTCAAGAGTGTTCAAGCTCACAGGCTTGAGAGAGAGAGAGAGAGAGAGAGAGAGAGAGAGAGAGAGAGAGAGAGAGAGAGAGAGAGAGAGAGAGAGAGAGAGAGAGAGAGAGAGAGAGAGAGAGAGAGAGAGAGCTAACTATTCAAATGCTTCTGATAATAATGATTTTCAATGAATCTGATTATCATTAAACCGTATGAATATGAACAGCTATTTATACTAAGAAATTAGGTCTTCAATTGCGATCGCCAGTTGGTTGATGATCCACTGGCATCCATCCGATCCTTGTCATTGATTGTTGATAAGCGGTGAAATCAGCCATAAATGTTCTGTCTACATAAATGAACCAAAACTATAGCTCCGTAGTAATGAACTAAAACAGCCACAGGCGGCACTGTCGGGTTTTTCGTGAAAACGACAAAAAAGGAGAAGGTGCCCTTAAATCTCATTTAGGGTTGCCCCACACTTTGCTAGAGTCATTTCCTTAACATTTTAGGCTCTTTGAAAAAAGCGAAAAATGCGACACTGTGATTTTACACGAGATTTCTGTCAGGCACAAAATGTGAAAAAGTAACACTGCATTTTTCAACGGGATTCCTGACAGGCGAAAAATGTGACACTGTGGTAACACTCCGTGTAATTTTGCAGACTGTGTAAAGACACTTGTAAAATTGTAGACTGTGTAAAGACACGGGAAAATCAGCAAAACTGGATAAAAACGAATGAAGATTAAAATCGATTAGTCGATTGGCAGAAGGAGAATAATCCAACAATTCATATAAAATCTTCACAGTATACACCTCAAAACATTCATGCTTTTTTCTCTTATGTCATTTGATGAATCAATTTGCTTTAGTGAGACTCTTGCATCTCCATACTAGTTGAGTATGATGTCTCTCTTGGGAACATAGTTGATGTTCTTAATGGTTTGAAATTGTCAATTAGAAATCAAATGGTTATTTCATCAAATGTATGCTCTTGAGTCTTGCAAGAGCAAGAGTGATTTGTTCACTCAGTGTGTGAAAATTTGTGTTTTTTCATGTTGTGAGGCAACTTATAAACACATTATGAGAATAAGTGAATCATCCTCTAAGGACACTTATATTCATGATGCAAACTCTTTGTTATTTTAGTGCTAGGTCTCGTGCTAGTACTATATGGAAGAGCTCTCTCATTGTACATATGGTTTTTTGAGAGTTAATCACAATTTTGGAGTGTTCCTCTTCTATTCTCTCTCTAATTGAGAGCTAGCCTCTCTTTCTCTCTCTACTCAAGAGAGAGGGCTCTCTCACTCTTTGTATGTGTTTGGGACTTAGTCTTTTCCATGATAAGTGTTTGGTTTGAGTGGGAAAGTGTTAATGATCAATGATGACGCTTGTGTGCTCTTGTCTTGAAAATTGTCTAGGTAGATTGCTTGGTACAATCAAGTGATAGTTTCATGTACAATCACACCCACCTAAGAAGATCAAACACATTGATTTGTGTGTCCTCATATGTGTGAAAAAGTACAAAAATCCTTTATATCCATCATTCACACAAAGTTTGAAGAGTTGGGATAATTTAAAGAGCTATTTGAGATGGCAAACACTTTGAGATTTCTTTACTTGAAAACAGAACCACACATATGCACACATACCTAAAGATAATAGAAGAAACTTTGTTGCAAAATCTACAAAATATGTGTTTATTGAATGTGATGTTAGGGCAAAATCTTATAGGTTGTATGATTAGGAAGCCAAGAAGCTCATTGTTAGTCCTAATGTAATATTTGATGAGCTAGATGGTCACACAATTGATGTAGATTTGCATGGTTTATCCTTTGAACAAGAAGATAGCATGGAAGTGAAAGACAATGATGCAAGTGAAGATCAAATCAAAGGAAACGACAAAGTGGTATTTAAAACTAACAAAGGATTCAAAAAAATATGAGCTATATAAATTCCAACAAGTTTGTTTGTTGATCTATGCATATTAAATTGGATCTAAAGATAGTATTTTGCTAAACATTAATGTTCTCCATGAAGTTAAAACCAATAATTCATGGTTTAAGAATGTATCCAAAAAAAAGGTTTTGCAAGAAGTATTAGTTTGTATGCAAATTGTTGCTCAAAAAATGTTTTGCAAACATATAGTATTAAAAAATATTCAGTTATAGGTAAAGTAGATCTTGACTTATTATTGTTATTCTATTACACAAGGCTGGTAAAAGGACTACTAGGTTAATGCTGCATAAACATTTCATAATGACCTTTTTATTCATTTGATATAATAAAACACTTTTGTACCTATAATTTTAAAAACTCTGTAACTGTTTACATCATGCCAAGTGGAGATATGATTTTGTTCATGCATATAATGGAAGAACACTTTTTCCCTTTTTTCAATCTAGTGGTATTGAGTTTATTTGAACATACATGTTCTCAACTTAAACTAACGAATATTATAACATGTCAAGAGAAATGGGATATAATAGCTTGAAAATATTACATAAAGAAAACAACATGGAAGGAATTAAGTTGTGATGCCATCATAGGACACATGAGTTCATAATAAATGATTCTTTTTTTTAATTCTTACGGAATATGAATACTTGAATATTTTTGTCATCATGTACATGATGAGCTCCTTACTCACTTTTTAACTCATCCTTTAAAATAACAATTGAGTTCACACCACCACCATCAAGTCTTGTCAACATTGAATAAATATTTGCTTGAATATTTAAGACATGAGGTACAAAAGGGGGGCTCACTAATAGAGAGAATCATATATAAGAGTCCAAACACCTCTTTGTGGAATCATGCCTTCCTCCTAACATGTAGTAACACAAGTACATGAACACAACAAGGATACCACCATATAATTGCAAGAAATGTTTATTAAAACATTCCATATGTGCTTTTTAGTGCCTACATGTAGTAACACAACTACATGAACACAAAAGGTATACCACCATATAATTGCAAGAAATGTTTATTAAAACCTTTCATATGTGCTTTATAGTGCCTACATCTTCTTTTGCACCATCTATAGAAGCCATAATGCCCCAAGTTCAAATGTTGCACCACCTTCACCAACTATATCTAGGATTGGATCGATCAACTAGGTTCAAGTATGGCACTCTAGTCATTTTTTACGAGACACAAGTGAGATCTTGTGCAGTTTTGGACATGTGTGCATATGTTCTCATAAATTTCATGATTTCTGAATTTGATAAACCTGAATATATATGTTGTAGTTGAATATTAAGCTTTTTGTATATTCTTCTAGTTCTTTTGATCAAACTATGGAGCACATTCTAATAGATAAGACATGACATTCTAGACCCAATAAAATAGAAAAGAGATGGACTCTGCTCATTGGGCAAGAACTGCTTTGTTGAAGACCATCTTGTCCTCTATCTATTTTACCTTTTTCCCTACTTCTCTCTTGTAGCATCTTTCCTCTACTTTGAAGTTAGCAAGATTCATAGTTTTGTTCAAAAGTTAGCAATCTTAGATTGAATGAAGGAAGGTCCATGAAAATATGAAGGGCATTGAAAGGCAAAGGGGCCTTGCACTTCATTAAAAAAATTCAATGTGAAATTCATTGAAGGGACCCGAAGTCCATGAAATGGAGCTCTTCATTAAAAATCTTCAAAGTGAATATTCAGTTCAAAATGCAAGGTAAATTGGCATTGGGGCTAATTGGAGCTAGAGGGCACCTTTTTTGGCCATCCTTGGGCCAAAATGACCCCTGAAACTAGTTGCTCAGTGTTGGAGAGAGAGGGGGAGAATAAATGACGAACATGAACGAGAAACAAACTTGAACAAGAAACAAACAAGAAACGAACTCGAACAGAAAATGTTTGTGCGCAGTGGAATGAACTATACGACTCTCTCCGTGAGCATGACTATGCCTATCAGAATGACAGAACTTTAGTGATAGAAATCACGGTCATTCTAGATTACATAGCCAAACATTAATAGATGAAGCGCCAGAAGAATAATTTGTCGTGAATGACAAGAAGAATCATCAATGCTCGGGGCATCTACTTCGTTTATGTCATCTTCTTCTGCTCTCTTCATCATCTCTTCATGCTTTATTACATGAATGGTGTCTAGTATATATATGTTACATAATATTACAGGTGTGCAGATGTGAAAGTACAGAGTGGACGTGATATCTGTAGGAGATCGTGGATGGTTGCAGTCGTTGTCCAATCCGCTAGTGCAACTGCATGGGGTGAGCGTGAAAAGGGTATGACATCAGCTAGTACTGAAGTGAACGTTGGTGATGATGCGAAAAGTGCGTCACTCCTACGAATGGCCTTAGGATAAGATTTACAGGGTGCAATAGCTTTTAGGGCACTTTAGGCATTCTGTAAAATAGTGTCTCCTTTTCGCCTGTCACCTTAAACTGTGTAGAAACACAGTGTCGCGATTCTTTCGCCTTTTCTTTGTCTGTGCAAATTTGCATGTAAATATGCAGACTGTGTGACAACGTTAGTAAATATGCAGCATGAATGGAGGCAAATTAAAATGGGATTTAGGAGAGCTAGAGGGAATAAATCCAACACCCCCCCCTTAATCTGGATCCATGAATGCCTTGATCTTCAGACTGAGCAATGCACAAAATCTATTGTGTGCATTAACACTGAGTGCTTTCACGAAGATGTCTACAACCATGTTCTGCGTTCTGCAGTACGTTAAGCTTACCTCTCTGTCGAGAACCTTGCCCCTGATGTAGTGATATCTGATCTCAATGTGCTTACTCCTAGAATGAAATCTAAGGTTGGCCGATAATGCAATAGCACTTTGATTATCACAAAATAAAATTGTAGGGCTATTCTAATACAGATTGACATCTGACAGCAAATTTCTCAACCAAAACGCTTCCTTAATAGATTGAGAATAGCAATATATTCTGCTTCAGTAGAAGAAAGTGTGATAGAGGCCTGCTTACAACTGTTCCATGAAATAGGACCGTCGTTGAAGAAGAATGTAAATCCAGATGTGGACTTACGACTGTCTGCATCTCCTCCCCAGCTTGCATCAGAATAGCCACTGAGCTGATGAAGGTTGTCATTGTTGACATCTCCATAGAGATGCACTGATCCATGGTAGCTCGAATATATCTCATGACTCAAATAAGAGCCTTCCAATGGGTAATGTCAGGATTAGCCATATATTGGTTGAGTGAGCTTACAGCAAAAGAGATATTCGGTCTTGTACAGACCATTGCGTACATGAGAGATCCAAGTATCGATCGATACGAATATTCTTTCATCTGCTCCTCTTCCTACTTGGTTTGGGGACATTGGTCCTTCGACAAATGTAGGCCTGGATCCATTGTTGAGTGAGCTAATTTACAATTCATCAAATTGTATCTGTTAAGAACATTGTGAAGATACCTTTGTTGAGTGATGTAAATTAGTCAATTTGCTCTATCTCTGTAGATTTGAGTCCCAAACAGATGTGAGCTTCGTCCAAATCAGTCATGTCGAATTCTGAAAACAACATATGTTTTGCATCCTTGACTATTTTGGTATTGTTGTTGAAGAGCAACGTATCATCAACGTACAAGGTGATGATAATGAAGGATTGTTGTATGACCTTGAATAAACGTTGCAATTAGCAGTGCTTGGTTTGAATCCTTGTTCAATGAGGAATGTGTTGATCCTCTAAAACCAAGCTCTGACAGACTGTTTCAAGCCGTACAGTGTTTTGTGGAGTTTACAGACATGATTCTTCATGTCTTCTAGAACGTATCCTTTAGGTTGGATCATATAGATATCTTCTTGTACGACTTCGTTCAGATAGGCTGTTTGTACATCAAGTTGATGTACCTCAAGGTCAATAATTGCAGTATAAGACAAGAGCATTCGGATCAACGAATGTTTGACGACTGGACTAAAAGTCTCACTATAGTCGACATTCGAGATCTGGGTGAATCCTTGTGCTACTAGTCTAGCCTTCCTTCAATCAATTGCTCCATTGGCATTATATTTGATCTTAAAGATCCATTTGCAATCAATAATATTGCAGCCAATAGGAGCTTCGACTAATGACCATGTTTGATGCTTGATCAGAGAGGAATACTCTCTGTCCATGGCTTCTCTCCAGAGATCAGAGTCTAGTTGGCTAAGTGTCTCTTCGACTGTCGTCGGTTCCTGCATTAAGAGACAGGCAGATCAGGAGTATACCTTGTGGGCTGTGTGCGCACTCGGCTTGATCTTCTGGGAGGATTCGACTGATGAACCGCTCCTGAGACTTGTTGCTGGGTAGTAGCAACATCTTCGTCTAATTCGCTTCTCGAAGTGGGTCAACAATAGGCACGCCTGAACCACAAGCTCGGACTGTTGTGTCAATGGCAGGTGATGTAGGTTCTTTTTGAGCAATATCCTTGCCTTTGAGGTCGATGAACTGATCCTCGATAAAGGCTGTATCCCGGCTATACAAGATTTGCTGAGTATCAGGGTCATACAGCTTGTAGGTGTTATCAAGCGAAGTATATCCAATCAGGATGGTCTTGAGACCTTGGAAGTCTAATTTCTTCCTTGTGTCTTTTGGGATCTACGCGTAAGCAATGCACCCAAACACTCTTAGGTTCTTCAAAGAAGGCTTAGAGCCTATCCACACCTCGTGGGGTGTCTTGTCTGAGAGGGCCCTTGTCGAACATTTTCAGGACGTAAGCTGCAGTGGAGACAGCTTCAGCCCAGAATCTCTTGGGCAACGATGCATGCGATAGCATACACTTAGCAAATTCGACCAGAGTACGGTTCTTCCTCTCAGCTAAGCTATTAGACTGAGGGCTGTAAGGAGTGATGAATTGCTGCTCAATGCCTTGGCTTTGGCAGTACTCCTTAAACTCAACAGAGATATATTCTCCACCGTTGTCTGACCTTAGGGCCTTGATCGTCCTTCCAGTCTCCTTTTCTACACTCTCCTTGAAGATTCTAAAGCAGTTGAAGGCTTCTGATTTCTTCTTTATGAAATACATTGTCATCCTTCTAGAGAATTCGCCAATAAAGGTTATAAAATACTTGGCATCCTTCAGTGAAGGATTTTTCATCGAGCCACAAATATCTGAATGTACAACGTTTAGTAATCCTCTAGCAACATGCTGATGGCTTGACTTAAATGGTTTCCTAGTCTGTTTACCAACTAGACAGTCTTGACAAACAAGTAACTCGACTTTTTCGCGAGGATAGTCGAGATCAGGAGCAATAGACTGTCTAGACATTCATTGTACAGCAGCATGATTTAAATGACCAAGTCTATAACGCCAAAGTAAACGTTTATTTGAGTGAATTGAAGTACTGAGAGCTTGACTAGAGGCAGAAAAGCAATGACGTAATTTATACAAGTATCCATGTCTCTTTTCGAGCGCTAGGATCTTCTACTTTACACTGATCACATTCAAATTCTACTCTGTGTCCTAGATCTGTGATTCTGCTTATAGAGAGTAGATTCGTAGATAACTTTGGTACATACCGAACTTTAGAGAGTAGCTTAGACTAATCATTTGCAAAGCATAATCTTACAGTACCTTCACCTTTAATAGCTTGTGTGCTATTGTCGCCAAGGTGAACGAATTTCTGAGTACTGTAAGGTGTATAGGACTCGAAACAGCCAATGAGGCTAGTCATGTGCTGAAAGGCTCCGGAATCCAGGAACCAAGAACTGTCGCCAGATGCTCCTTGATGGTTGGTCATGAAGGCATCATGATCCGCTTCTTGAATAGGCTGTGGAGCTTCTGCAACTGCATTTGCCACTTGATTCGACTGCCCTTTGTTGTTGTTCTTCGCTTGAAGTATGTGGTAGTCTTGTATTTTGTGGTTGTTTCGCTTGCAATATCTGCAAAACAGCTTTTTCTTTGTCTACGGATTTGACTGTTCCTTGTGCTGAGCTGGTTTTGGGTCTGCCTTTGATTGCTTTGGGCCTTTCTTCTTCTTCTGCTTTGTCGTGCTCTTGTTGATGTACAAGGCATGAGAATCGGTTGAGGAACTCGAGACTTCATTCCTTTGCGTGTCTTCCTGCAACAACATAGTAATGACTCTCGAAAGAGTCAATTCTGGATGAGTCCTCGTGATCATCATCACCCAGCTGTCGTAAGAACTTGGCAAGCTTGTAAGCAGTTGCTTCACTGCATCTTGATCGTCCATGACAGATCTGACAGTGGCCATTTGTCTTAGCATGTTCTTGAATTGATTAATGTGATTATGCAGAGAATCGGCATTCGTCATCTTGAGGGAGTAGAATTTCTTCCTCAGATGTAGCTTGGAAGCTATATCTTGCACTTTGTATAGTGTGCTCAAGATGTCCCAGACTTCTTTCAATGTCTGAGCCTCGGATACATGGCCGATCTGGGTATCCGTGATGTTGAGGATGATCAGCGTGAAAGCTTTTCCATCCTTCAGCTTCCATCTGGCGATTGTCGTGTCATCCGCTTCGGGTTTCGCTTCCGCACCTGTAACAACGTCATACAATTCTCTTGCCATTAGTACAGTTTTCATCTTAAATTTCCACAGATGGTAATTGGCTCCATCAAGCTTGTCCATGATAGGACTGGCTTTCCCTTGGGAATCAATGTGGAAGAATTAGTCTAAGTGATAGGAAAAACTATAAGTGACTTAAGTATGAAAATCTGATATTTACAGAACAAGAAAACAATTACTCTATCGGCTAGTAGAGTCTTGTACTGTGGAAGGTTACCAAGCTATGAAAAATAGCTCTGATACCATGTTGGAGAGAGAGAGGGACAATAAATGACGAACATGAACGAGAAACGAACTCGAACAAGAAACAAACGAGAAACGAACTTGAACAGAAAATGTTCGTGTGCAGCGGAATGAATCAAGAGGTGCTATGTCACCAATCCTCTAGCATCAAGCCAAGTGTAATTAGCCTACACTACCACGAGCTAATCCAACTCTAATTTTGGCCTAAATACTTATTTACAAGTGTACAATGAGTACTGTCAAATAAGCGTCTCCAGGAGCTGAAAGAGCGCGACTCATGGATTGATTGTTTAAAGGCCAAGGTTGATACTGTTGATCAGGTTACATAGTAGATGAATGAGGTTGAGAACCAAAATAATAAACTTTTAGACGAAAATGAAAAGATAAAATAGACAAAAAAAAAAAAAAACGGTGACCGACCTTCACTTTCAAATGAATGATATGAGCAATTGTCATTGCTCAGGAGCAAGCCAACTCAAGGCTACATGCCACACAATCAAATCCAATGTATTAGCCTTGAAAGATAATTATGAATCTACTATGCTTCAACATGAGTTGAAAATTACAAACCTCTATACCAACTATATGGAACCAACTAAAACAATTTGCATTTTAGAGCAAACGGTAGTGACAAAGGATTGGGCTTTTGCGTACGTTACAAAAATGAGCTTGGCTTCTCTCAATTCCATGACTCTCAAGTTAGAATACCATTGTGTGTTGCTTTCACATAAGCTTGGCTTTTTTATAAGTAGCCAAATCGAGACCATTCTTCTAAATTAGAGAATGAAAAAATGTATTTGCACTTGCCATTGTATGTAATAGATTTCAACGATTTTCCTTATTTTTGTGAGGTGTATGCTTGTCCTCTATAAAATTCTTTCTACTATTTATTTTTTATTTTCTTTTAAGCCTGATCGCCTCTCCAAGATCCAAGGCATTATCTCTCATATGTACAAACCACTTGCATTACATTTTGTATAATGATCTGCATCTGCACCAGCATCGCATCTCCACGCACACCCACCTAAGCCTGCCACCCCATTCCAATTCCAGGATGCACATCAATATCTACTCAAGCGTCAATCCAAATCAATTATTTTTTCTCCCCCTCTTCTGGACATTGCTATAATATTGCTATAGCATATATCAGAAGACGTTGTCAAAGCCAGACATTTGCCACCCTTGTATAACATTGTTTTAGTAATCTCAAAAACATCCCTAGTCCCAATATTTTTTTTCATGAGGTCCCATGCTGAAACTAAAGTTCAAGCACACAAATTTTGACAAAGACCTATGCTCGAACCTAAGTTCAAGCACACATGCTCCTTGCTCGAACTTAAGTTCAAGCACACAAACATGTACTAGAGAGAGTAGAGAGAAAAATTAATCATCCCAAAATCAAAGAGTTTTCCGATATCACTAAACAGTGTTGTATGCTTGAGGAGCTTTCTTAAGATCCTTCCCAAACACTTGATCTGCCCACTACAATTGATTTTCCTCTTTTTTTAATCTTTAAACCGGCTTCAAACCAGCCAAGTCGATATTCCATCCCTTGACACTGACAAAAAAAAAGTTAGCAAACATCAAAGCTCAAGCATCTTTACAAGAGATGGATTTCCAAAAGCGCAGTCAACTTTGGAAAGGGTGAAGGAAACAAGGTCAAAATATCACATAGAGCTATATATCATTATATATCACATATGCAAGCATAATTTGCCATCTCATTACAAGATTTTAAAAGTGCCTTCATCAAGTAAAGCTTATGTATAAAAATTCGGATTGCTCATACAACTCAATTCAATCGTTTGACAATATTGCAAGTGACAGACAAGAATTGCTTGCACTAAATATGATTGATAGATATCGCAATAGCTTACAATAGTAATGAGTAAGCTGAAAGAGACTGTCCCAACTGTGCACATAGTATCTATCCTCTGTGCTGACATAGTATCTACAATCCAATGTCATTAAACTTCAGTAGAATATATTGATAGAACATAAATCTCTAGCACTTGAGGAAATATATCAACTATGCTTTGACATTGCACAAATGAAGATCAAGAACTCTTTCAGCTAATTACGAAAACCTAAATCTCAAGTAGACTACCTGATTTTTCACAAGCGAGAACTCTCAACAAGGGCTACAAAATGTTGTATGCATAAGTGACATGATGACGTGTATAAATCCCCAATCTGACCATTATCCTTGTGGCCTCCTCTTCATCTCTCTTCTTTGTGTTTCTGTGGGACTATAGAAATGCAGTTAGGTTCACAACAAGGATCTCATAAATGTTAGCAGAATCTTTTTCTTTGTTTTGAGAAGGGGTTGGGGTTCGCCTCCCTGCAAAGGCCCACATCAATCAGAATGGCATTTATGACCTATATAATGTTTCAGAGCAGATGCCTATGCATAATGCATTACTCGAGACAAGTCACAACAAGGATCATTAGTGTGTTAGCAAACTGTTTTATGTTTGTTTTGGGAGAGGGTTTCATAATCTCCCTGTAGAGGCCCACATCAATCATACAGCATCAATGACCCAAAAAATGCTCTATATTAATTTGCTCCGAAGAGCAGAATATGAAGCGCATTCACAAAACTGAGATAGAATAGCTCACAGTCGGAACCTCGACCGTAATCAAATAAGCAAAAATTGTAAGTATACAGTTTGAACAATGTCCTGTGGCTACTGATCTAAAGGCAATGATTTTTCGGTTACATACTCAAGAAGATAGCAAAACTGCTGAAGCCAGTTATACACCCGAAATCTCCCTCTTTTTAAGCAACAAAAATGCTACAAGCAGATAAGCTGATCACCGAGTTTAAGGATGACTCATAGACCATATTCATGATGTCATAGATCACTTCTAACCAATATTATAGCCACTTGGACATTTCACTTGGTACTCTTCCATAACTGCTAGTTGTGGGAACCAGAAACTTTTGGATGTGGAGACATTATTCACTTCAGCTACATGAGAGGTTGTCCAAGCTGTGAGGCTCCAAAATAGAACTAAACTTCATGAGAATGTTCCATGAAGTACAAGCTCTGTCCAAAGAACAGAATACAGCTGAGTAGGAGCAATTTGAAGGTGTTTTATGTGATTTCTAATATCCAACGACCATTAGCAAGAGGTGTCATGCCTTTAGAGAAAAAGCTATCACAGGAATCTACAGGATACAGCTCTTAAAATATGCAGTGCCACAGAAGAGGACAATAAGTCATTCCTCAAGGAGACTTTGAAACTTTTGAAGCTTGCTTCAGTAGAGCTGCTGATCATTGGAATTGTTATCCTTTGGCCCGCTGATACCATATGCAATGTAGCCTCTGTGTTTGCTATGATGCTACCGGTCATCAAACCACAGAGTAGATCATAATCCCAAAGAGCTACACTCGGGTCCTCAGTTTGGTGCTCTGGCTTAAACAGTGCTTTACAACAATTACCTTGATAAATTATCCCTTCAGAGCTTAGTTTATGCCAAATCCATCCCAGGTGGAGAGGAGATCTCAGGGATGCATTCCTGAGGGTTGGCATAAAAGTAATCTTCTTCTTTTGGTCTGTCCAGAATTACTCTCCTTTTTGAAGGTGAACCCATCCGGTCCTTATGAAGATCTTGCACAGCTAATGAGAAAGCATCCCAATCAAGTCTACGAGTATGGTACTGATCAATAAGTTGAATCAGTTGCCTTCTGTCCAAAAGGACAGTCTTACGAAATCCTAAGTATCTGCAATAAGCAAAAGAAGGGAATTACCCACAATTGTCACGAGATAGACTAAATTTACTTCTGCCATGGTTGTTAAACAAGGACCATGACAATAATGCCTACAAGATCCTTGCTGAAAAAAGATCATTCAGGCCTTGAGCTGGGACTTTGAAGGCTCTTACCTGCGATGTCCTTCTACAACCTTGGCCATGTTCCCATCATATGTAGGAATAAAAACATCACTGGCTACAGAGACAAGATAATCTAATGCTGCCATTTGAGAAGATCGACTTTCAAATGGTTTGAGGTCCTCCTCACTCAATAGCATTTCCTTCCGAACCTAGAAAATTGCAATGAAAAAAAGCTCATATGGATCTGATAACAATGTCATTAAGGACCAGAATTGTATTACTGACTGAAGTTGATAAGGCTTTGACAAGCTCAGAACATGGTACAGAAAAGAAAAACGTTCCAAGATGTTAGCAAAGAGCTTCTTAATAACTTGTGTATTTTCAGTTTGTTTAGCTTTGAGATGTAGGAAGAGCTCCAAACTGAGAATCTTGAGACACTTACAATGTTAGGAAAAACTGAGCGTAAAGCTGCCATTCTCCTTTGACTGCCATAAATCTCTCCAGCAGCAATATAAATGTTGGTATTCCTATGGAATCCAAGGGCTTTCAAGATCAAGGCAGTTTCTTCTGGGGTGAGTGGGCAGAGACCATCCTTCCTCTTTTGCTGGGAATCGATGACTTTTTCTTTCCACCAAGGGTATGCATACCTAAACAAATGCCATGACTAGTAAAACACTGAACAAAAAAGCTTCATAAAGAAAACACCTTGCCTAGGTGAGTAATGAGCAATCTGACCTCATTCTTGTGAGTTCCTCCTCCTCTTCCTCTGTACAGCCATGGGTGCAGCCTGAAAATGCTAGCATATCCATCTCATATCTTAAATGGAGTGCCAAGAATGGACCCTTCTTTCTCAAAAGCTTGACCATTTTGTGACCAAGCTCCTCTATGCGTGGAGTAAACCGAAGAGAATGATAATTGACCCGGCATCGGAGCTTTTGAATCTCCAAAGGCAAATTATTGTTAGCCAGTCGTGCATCTGTCCTATTTAGGTGTAGCACCTTGTGTTTTTTAATCAGCGGAAGAATCTGCAAGCAAATCAGGGGTCATTCATAGAATGTACACAAATGATGCTTGTGTGTGACACTAGCTAGCCAAGAGATGTCTTAACATTTGAATTATGAACCGAAATTTTTTTCACAAAGTTCAACCTGGTTGAGATAGTATGATTCATTTGACCAGCTAACAGGAGGCATTGTCATAATCCGGCCATGTTTTAAAAATTTCGTAAACTTCGGAGGAAGCTCCTTAATTATCCTAACTTGATCTCTGAGTGAATGTTTGAAATGGTTGACATCGAAGATATCTCCAAAGTCACTGTTCAGTAGAAAATCAAAAGAATGAATGGCATGTGAGAAAATTAGACAATCATCTATGTCAAAATTGATGAGAAAAGATGACTTTGGGGCTTGTTTTTAGAAAGGATTTCAACATACATATTACATAATCTCATCTATAAATAATAAATGATTTGAAAGGATGCATTCACATAACAACAAAAGCAATATTAGAAGATGGACGTTCTACATATACCATCTTTATCTACAAGAATTTAGAAAGTTTATAAAGTAGGTGGTCCGGGTTCGCTAGTCATGGCATCTTCTGCACGAAGTGGAAAACAGTTACCGAAAAAGCAATACCTTGGATCAGCCCAGAACGAGCCTTTATCAAGTTCTGGTAAGATTAAGGTTACATTTAGATACTTCGCAATGGCCACCATGTCGCAAATCTGATCCACAAAAATATTTGTTTGTCAAGCAAGGATCGTAGTTTCTCATATAGTCGTCTAAAAAGCACTAGAAATACTTTTTGAAGCTGCAATAAGGCAAAGCTGGAGTTCATATGCTGATGTAAATCAATGCAAGCTTAAAGAACATCCACAGACTGTCAACATAACATATACTATGCATCAACTTACTGCTGCCCTCATCTGATTAAGGCCTCCATTGCAGGACACCCTCAAGTATCCATTGTTTTTGTATATCCCTGTTCAGAATAGTACACACACATTTGAATGATTAGTTTCTATAGTTACTAAAGCACTTGATTTACAGAGACAAACTAAAACTCACAAATGAAAGAATCCCCAACTACACAAACTATCTTAGTTTTGACAACTGAATGAACCCGAACATAAGATGATGTCCAAGTCTTAATCCAAGGGCAACTCAGTCCCGTTCTGGCTCAAGTGATTCAGCTAGTCATTTTGGCTTACTCCTTTGCTTTCAAAGCCTAAACCGCGCATCGTTTTCTAGCTTCAATCAACCTAGATAAAACTCATTTGCAATGATGACAGAAGCAAAAGCCCCCTTTGGCACACCTCACAAGTTCTGTGATAGCAGAATGATAAGGTAAAAACTGCAAACCACTCTAATCCCAACAGTCCAGAGCATGTTCTGAACTACAATGTTCTTCAGAAATTTGACAGAAGAGAGTCCAGCCATAAGCAAAGTGCTTACTAGGTGGTTCCTTTTATACCAGATTCGACTGCTTTATGATAGTTCATGATAATTTTATTGCTGATACTTATTACTCACTTCGGGGGGGATAGGTGTCCTGCATAAGCGAGTCTGGTTGATCCAAGCAGAAAGGCCACCTGTGTAGCAAGTGAGGGCGCCATAGTTCTCCCATTGCAGTGAGCTGGATTAAGCAGGTCCAAAGGAGGATGGTGGTGCTTGCACGGATCAACCACACATGCAAGCGAGAGCGAGGAAGAATCGACGGACTTGTCTTGCCCGTTTTCATCTGCCCCAGCAAAGCTTTCAATTCAAGCTCCTGCCATATTATCTTGGATAACACTTTCTGCTTTTCCGACACAGAATGCGTGGGTAGCCCTGCTTTCGGCATTGTTCCCTTATCCCTGGCAACCAAATCCACTGCAGTGCAACGAGATCAACAAGATTTCCTCTGCCACACATCCACCAATACTTTTTACACTCCAATAAAATATTTGCCCACTGTCGTCTAGATGAGCAGTGCTTTGTACGATATCTCTGAGAAAATGCCTGTATTCTGCTACAGTATTGAGCTCCAGTTTACTGTTCCATCACAGTGTTCCTAGCAGAGCTACAGCTATGCAAGAGCTCTGTGGGCAGCAGTTCTGCTGCATTGATGGAAACGAGAGCAATTGTTTGAGCTCAATGAGAGATCACGGCAGTGTAGAGATGCAGCAACAGATGGGCAATGCAAATGCCAGTGTCTGATCCATGCTCTCGCAATCCCAGAGCTGCCGCTGCTGCCATTTTCTTCCTGCTTTTGCTTCTCTCCTCGCATTTCTCTTCTCTCCTCGCATTTGCGATCCTCCTCCCTTGCCTTCTCTATTGCGATCTTCTTACCCCCCATCTTAACGGCACGACACAGTTCGATACTCTACACCGTCGGATTCTCCAACAAACGTTCAGATCCTGCCACGTTTTCTACCAGTACACCATCGATCTGACTCCACGTGGCAAAATAACACGTGTCATAGATCCAAGGGGTTGGGCCCAGGTGCTCCGTGCAAGGCCCCGTCGAACCGCAACCGTTCTGCTGCTCTACGTCCTGGCTCCACCGCAGCCCCACCCCAGGTGCACGCTCCCATTTTCCTCCCTCCCCATTGGATTTCTCCCACGTGGCATAGTCCACGTCAACGTTTTTCAGCGGTCGATTTTTAATACGTGTCAGGATCTGGGGCTCGGTAGCTAGATCCAACGGCGGGCGATTCCAAGTGCTCACGTGCACTAAGTCCTCCACGTCCCTGTCCGGAGCTAGTTGGCTCCCTTGGGGCAACCGTCCCTTTAAGAGGAGCCCTTGGGAAGCCTGGCATCTTAAAGACACGAGACGATTTAAAGGCGCGCCACCGATGCACTCCACAGTAAACGTTCAGATTCTGCCACGTCTCCTAAGCTATACTCCAAGTAGCAGTCCTCCACGTGGCAAAAATCCAAATGGTCAAGAGAAACACACTCCGTGTCATTAAGCCCCCATCAATTCGGCCAGCCTCTCCTTTTCACCTTCGTTGATTTTAGTCCAAGCTGTACTGTCAAAGTCTGTCACTTCGAAGCCTTCAACTTCAATGTGCAGGCTTGAAATTCCTGTGAAGGGCGTTTTGCACCAAATCCATTACCACATTGTGAGGTTCAAGTTTCAAAATCCGAGGCAAAGCTTCATTTTGATGGGCACCCACAAAGGTGCACATCAATGATCAACTCACTCTAGGACTCCTCATAGCAGTTGTGAGAGTCATATCGAACACATGGCATCATCCGGTTGGATATGAAGAGCCATGATCTGAGTCATAGCAAAGATTTGAAAACGCAATTAATCTGCACCGTTGGATCACAACTACTATGTCTGGTATTGGTGATCCGACGGTGGGCTAATGTTGTAGCCACCCTCGCCACTCTAGCAGCTCGGAGTGCTACAGCCGGTAGCCCACCTCCGCATCACCAATACCTAGTCCATAGCCACTGAGAGCACTATCCATTATTGTGATCATATTCATTGTTGAAGCCCTAATAACATATGAATCTCACCTTTTTCTCACCTATATCTTGCACATGGATTTTGAATGAAGGAGGCCTCACTCATATCATGCAAGTAGATTGAATCATGCGTAGATTGAAGGATACTGACTCTCTAGCAAATGTGGCTAGCAAGGAACCAATCGATTTTTGGCGAATGATGTTATGTATTATGGAAGGAGCCGGGCACAGGCAGGCCATTCTGCCCCCGCCTCGGTAAGGATTTTCAAAAAGTTTTGGGCGAGGCCCGGAGGGGTCGAGCCTAAATTTTTTTGGAAAGCCGAACCGGGCAGAATGGCCTGTGCCCGGCTCATTCCATTGCGTAATGGAGTCTTTGACTTTTCCACATGCCATTTACAAAGCATAATCAGCAGTTTGGCTTTTTTTGGACCAATGAGAAACTGCCATGTGGCAGTCTGACGCGGACTGAGGCGCGTCTGGAATGAGCTCCAAAATTTTCAAAAAAATTAAAATTAAAATTCAGTGACATTTTATGCTTTTTAAAAAGCCCAAAACCTGGGCATAATTAGCACAAAGAATTCATTACTTTGTCAGAAAGGATGTTACTGTGTCACAAGGCAATCATGTCTCACGTATGTGGTGGCCATCATAAAAAAAAATGACATCTCTTTCTTTACTATGTTATGGATCCTTACATATGATGGGTTTTAGGTAGAAAATTTTGGACATAGAAAATTAGAAACATGGGTTTTGCTTTACTTCGAAGCTCACCAAATCCTTGTCAAGCTTCAACATAACTAACATGCTACTCCTTAGACTTAGGTTGGGATCTCCTCCTAACGATGGGCTATTTCACTTTGTCCCGTTACTTTTCAGCTCAATGTTGTCTTATATTTTGTCCATATTCATAACTTTTTAGCTTGATCTTCTTGTATGTTTTGTCCATAATTCAATAATATTTAACCTTTGTTGACATTTTTTCTTGGTAAATGTGAATAAAGTCAAGCCACTCAAATTTCAAATGGAATGTCTTAGTTCTTATCACACTATTTTGCAATTTGGAAACATGCAACACAAATTCAAGAACATATTATGGGCATCAACTTTATGCATATGTCATGTCAAAATGTCACCATATTGGGTAGCCCCAAACCTGCAATTTCAGCAATGATTATGGGACATACAAGACAATAACAAGTGTGTGATAAAGTTACATGGGCCCTACCTTACTTTAGAGTCAGTTATAGGTGGTCTATTGTGTATGATTTATTGGGTGTAAATGGCCCTACTTTACATTTAGCATGAGATATTTGAGATTTGTTGTGTATGTATTGTTTGATCTTCATAGTATACACACGGAGTTAGACATTTATGAATTGTTGTGTATTCTTTATCTTGTGTATGCAATTTATATACTTTATTGTTAGATATCTGAAGTATGTTATGTATGGTTTTTTTGGGGCATACATTTTATATATTTTACAATCAAATATTGTGGTTTGTTGTGTATGGGTTAATTGATGTACGCCTTGAGTGGTCACTCCAATAGCAATATGTTACTTCATGAAAGCATTGTTTCTAGGGGTTTGCCCAAATGTGATGTGATTGGAAATTGGGTTGATTCATGAATGTCATCAATGGTCTTGCAATGCTATGGGCATAATAAACCCTACAAATAGCTTCTTTGCAACTATCACTAAGATAAAAGGCTTTCAACATTAAACGAAGCTCAAATATACATGTAACCAAAATGCCAAAATAAAGTATTTATCTAACACCTAATCAACTTGCAATTTGTATCATCTGAGGTTGAAAAACAAATGGAGAATTGATACAATGTTCTTGTTGTTCTAGCAATGAATCACTAATTGATGCAATGCTTTGTGTGTTCCATCCATAAATCAGAAAAAAAAAAAAATATTAAACGATGATGTTGTATGTCATAATCACCTATTGTAGGAATACCTCTTTTGAAATTCTCAATCAGCGAAAATGTTACAAGCTTGAATATAGATTGACTCAAATTGCCAGAGCAAGTATTCATTTACTGCGTTATAAGCTATACCATTGAAATTATTATTGCTAAAAGTTGAAAAAATATCAAATCTTTGATACAATGCTATTGATGTTCATGTCAATATTCATTAAAAAGAGTTATCAAAGACTTGCACCAATGCAAACACTTACACTGTATTTAAAAACATTTGAAAATGACAATCCTCATAGGTTACATGTAGAATTTTATATTCAAATTCTTGCCCATTGTATTATGTATTCTAGCCTGTCAACCCATGATTGGAATGACCTCTGTAGTGGGTTTCTTTCCTTGCCTAACCTGAATCCAAGATCTAGTCAATCTAGCATCATAGAGACGGAGTTAGTTGTCACGCGTAGGTTCGTTCCCATGAGAGCGATAGTTTAGTTCAGATTTCAGCATGAATGGAAGATCTAAATCTAACTCTACATCCATTAAACCTACTCATTAACACTAAGATCCATTAACACTACGATCCACAACAAAGATAGCTTACTCTTTCTCTCTGTCTCTCTCATAAAAAGTATAATAACAATCAATCCCAATAACATTCAAATCCAATAATTAGCAAAATTCAAAGAAAGCATGAGAGATGGCGAAGGAAAGAAGAAGAACAAGGACATACATCAATCCATTTCTGAAGAGAACCAATTTGCTTTATTGAAATGAGGAAATGAACATGAGGAGCAACTCGAGTTGGTCCCTTCTTATAGTAGAGAGGAGGACCCTAGCCTCTGAATCCTATTGGTCCAGTCTTGCCTGTCTTTTTATTCAAATTTAAAAAAGTGTGGGAACCATCAAAATTGGAGGGAAACCCAACTTTATTCACTAACTTGACATTTAGGCCCTGCAACATTAAAAGTCCCGCAAAAAGGCCTAAAGTCCTTTTATTGACTTTCAACTAATCAATCAGATAACTATGTGATCATCGGGTTGGACTTACACACACAGGGTGCCAAATCCCTCTCACTTATTAACTAGGGTTAGGGTTGCCTTAGGATCCAAAAACCCTCCAACAGTATCCCCCACCAAAACTGGACGACACCTGCAATATGCAGTTATTGGAGACTTTTATTGGCTTCGCGCCGAATCTTGATTAAATGGTACTACACCTCTCCATAAAGTCGAGACGTGCAGTATTAAAATCCAAATTGTGTGGCAGAAAACAACGGTGGGCTCCGACAATCCACTTGGAGGTTGTCCATGATGTGAAGCGTGATTCCCAGGAGCCTCCCATAATTGTCGCACGAAAATATAAACGAGCAACCGACAGCTGAACTTTGATTTGCTTTGAGGCCATCGGCTTATTTGGATCGAATGCTAGAGGAGGGAGACAATCGTCCCATCTGGTTGCCATTGACGCCAATAGAGTTAGATCTTTAACAAACATTGCTGATTGTCGCACCGTTGGATCTGGAGAGTGGACATATTCTCTCTGATAGGCTTGCAAGGCACGGTGGAAATCCACTGAGATTGTCCACCTGTAGGGCTGATGGATGATTGGCCAATTGGGTGTATGGATGGTGATCTTGTCCATAGCCAACCCCAAATCTTTCAATTTATTTCTCCGCGGCATTGGCAAGTAATAGGGATCTACCCGCAATTGGTGAGGGCTGGCGACGTAACTCCTAATTGATTCTGGAGTTTTTTCAAAAACAGTGATTCTCCATGTCGGTTGCTCTCCCAATGCAGGTATTTTATCCAATTCTTTGTCGACCTCTATCTCAGAGGTCTTAAACTTCAGAATCCATCCACCATGCGAGGACTCATGCGGATGTTGCTTTAAGAAGGTTTGGATCTGGTCCTCGACGCTGATGGGCCTTCTGAATAGAGGTGTGGTCCTTGATGAGGATGGACCTGCTTGTACTGCCGGTAAGATTGGCGGTTGTTCGGCTATATCTAGAGCTCCCCCCTGGTCCATGCTCGAATCTACCCATGTATCCATTGGTACAGCTTCTTGGTACGGAGGGTAGAATTGCGGCATGACCGGTACGGGGATTTGTGGACCGACTTCCAACACTTGAGCGGATGCTTTTTCATAGGCGGTGATGGTCTCCTTAGCCTTTTCCAACTCGGTTGAAGCTACTCCTTTGAACCTATCAAAGCGGCCTTGAAATCCCTAAAGGGCCACTTTGTATGTCTCTACTTTCTTGAACAAATACGCAATCTCTGTCGGTGTGATCGGATGATCTGGTATTTTGTGTTTGAAGATACGCATCACGTTCAAGGTTTCAATAGCTGGGCAACAGCGTGGATTGAAGGCTCAATGACGGCTTCCAGAAGGTAGCCGTCATTGGTCCAGTGCAGATCATTGGTGAGATCAATATATGGCTTGATGGCCTGTTTGGTGTGCTTGTGATTGGGTGAGGCCTGCGTGCCGAATGCTATACCTATAGCTTGCAAGGGCGACCTCAGTGACGTGCACATTGTGTGTGGCTCCCTGGAAAGTGATATAAAATTTAGATTTTTCTTCCTTCCATGTACTGAAGACAAGAGTGATAAATTCCATATTGATGCGACCAAAAAAGGCTCTCTCATGAATACCCATTGCAGTGAGCAGAGGCTCCGCAAGGGTCATCCACTGAGTGACCATGCTTGTGCTAGGAAGGATCATGATGTCCGTTGCAGATGGGACATCACGATGGATAGTATAGCGTGGAGACTAGGAAGTATCGGTAGAAGACATGATGATTAGAAAGGAAATATAAAATGCGTAAAAGTGTCTTAGAAAGCAGTGCAGGAATTTTGGAAGGCTTTGGTCGCGGTAAAAGTTTGCAAGACTTCGCTAGCACAAGTGAGGAATGAATCGAATTCAGTCAACTTATAGGTGAATTTTTTGTCCATTACACTGAATACTAGTTTGGCTGATAAGTTCTGAACAAAAATTTGCAAGCATGTACAGTAAGTACTATGATAATAGGGTATAAAAATCTCGACAATGGTTTCTGGGAATCTGGACCTATCAGGCAAACGTTTTCCAAGCTTGGCGAAGGATGAACCTTCGCCCAAGAGGGTCCTTCACCCAGGTACTGTCATAAATGTATTTTTTCAAGACCTAAACCTATGGACAACCTAATTTTGACATTTTAAGATCATTTAACGGGTCGACGAAGGTTAATAATGACGTTAAGTTGCTCGACGAAGGTTCCCAAAATGGCATATCACTGATCCTTCGCTGGACTCAAAAACTGGAGTTTTTTAGGACAGGAACCTTCACCCACCTCAAATTAGATATATCTAGAGTGGATGTGCAATCTGAGAGCTCAACGAAGGTTGCTAGTACTGAATAGGCTAAATCTGACCAAAACAATGATTTTCTAAGTCTTTTTCCATTAAAAAATTACTATGCTTTCTTTTTCTATGCTGGGCTTTCTGACTTTTGCCCATCAGTATTTTCTCAATTTAATAAAAATTTTTTTTAATTGTCTTTTTTTCAAAAACTTAGCAAATTAAGTACTGAAAAACAAAAAATTGAAAAACAAATAAAATTAAAAAACCATTGAGATCAGACTTGCTGACCTGGTGGAGCAGCCTGCCAAAACTTGCGTAAGCGGTTGCCATTCACCGGAGTATCAAATTGTTTTTTATCCAAATTATTGCGCCATAGTTTAAGATTTCTTTCACTTTATACGGGCCTTCCTCGGTAAACTTCAACTTGCCCTTGATCGGCTTGGTTTTATACATTAATGCAAGATCTCCTGCTTTCAAATCTTTTTTGTGCAATCGACGATCGTGCCATGCCTTGTGGCTGGCTTTCTCTGCTACTAAGGCATGAACTGCCATCAATCGAGTTTCACATAATTTGTGCAACGCTTCATGATGGAGTTGTAAAGACGTATCATCATTTAATCATTTTGTGGCCGCTATGCGTAAAGATGGGATTAAAAATTCAACTTGTAGGATCAATTTTAACTGCACATTCACGATTTTCAAAAGTGATTTTTCTGGTACCCCAGTTATGAATTGCTTGCGCAACTCGTAACCATGGACGTCCCAATAGAACTCGATAAACATTAGGCGCTTCTGGTAAGTCCATCACTACGAAAGTAATGACAAACTGTACTCTTGCAATCCTGACAGGTATATCTTCCACCATTCCTCGTGGATGAACTGTCGTTTGATCAGCTAGCTTAATAGCAAAACTAGCAGGTTTGATCTTTGTAAGGCCCCATTTTGCACATAGCTTTGTAGAGATCAAGTTAACTCCTGAACCGCCATCTATCATGGCTGCTTCTTTAGGAAATTGTCTATGTTGTATCGATAGAGTGATAGTTTTTGTTCACTTTCCCAAGCAGCTCCAACATGGAGTACTTCGTTAGATTCTTCAAATCCAGCACAAAAAAGTGGCTCCTGATGGACTTCTAGTCCTTCTTTAGCTAACTTTTGTGCTAAGACTTCTTTTGCTTTTGGCACCAACTTCAAGAACTCTCCCAATGAGATATTGATCTTACTAGACAAAATGTTCATGAGTAGTTCTATTTGCGGTGCTTCTGGTTCAGTCATCTTGAAGGGTTCTTCAAGATTATGTAAATATTCGTACGTAAATTTCTTGAAGGCTGCAATGGTGAAGACCGAACTTCAGCTGTTGATTTAGCAGCTTCAAGCTCCTCTTCATCTAACTGGATTTGTTAATCTGTTATATTTGGGTAGATCCAAATAGGGTGCTCTTCTAACAATAATTGGATTGACTTCCTGTGGAGCAGCTCCAGAGGCAGCCATCTTTACAAATTTAGATTAAGCAGACAATGAGATTGGATCTAGATTTTTTAATCAAAACTATCTCAGATCATATCTGCTATATCTATTCCATTTTTCAAGAATCTGATTCTATATTATGAAAAAGTTTTTGAGATTCGATCAATTGACACTTCTCAAAAATGATAAATCTCTCAAAATCCAATTCAAAATATATCAGATTTGATCCAAATTTTGACAAAGACATAATTTGGAAAATCAGGAACTTAAAATAGGTCTGGCGAAGGTTCACTAGGTGAAGATTGGCTCGGCGAAGGTTCAATAGTGCTATTTTGGGCAAAAAAAACTCTCTGAACATTTTTTTTGATGATTTCTTGAGAAATAACCTTTGCCGACCTCTCCGGTGAAAGATCTGACACATATACAATTATGAAAAAACAAGCGAAGGTTTATGACACAAGAAAATACAGTTTATAATGGTTGGCGAGGGTAAAATTCAAGTTTTCTATGATCTGATAAAAAAGAATCTTTGTCGAACTCAGAAATAGTATTTTACTGTAAATAGAATGTTTTGGAAACTTGGCGAAGGTTCTGGTGAAGGATTAAGAGTAATACTGGTAATTTTGCAAAAAAGTATCTTATTTGACAAAAATATGGCAATATGACAACTGATCCTCTGAAACCCTTTCTATTTTTGGTATTATTCTTCGTCGACTTGGCAGTAGATAGATCTGAATCACACCTGTGCACAGCGAATCGAGCGAAGGTTCTTTTTCTATATTTTGAGGGTTTTGATGATTTTTTGGTATTTTTTGACGCTTTTTCTGATGTTTTTAGAAATCGGCTGGGAATTAATCTTTGCCCTTCAAACTAAAGGTTCTGTGAACAAAACCGAAGGTGTCTGCAACTCGATGAAGGTTTCCTAAAAGAGGGTAAAAAGTTCTAAGCTCTAATGACAATTTTTGCCTCTTTTTGACCAAATCTGGCAGATTTGACCGATTTTTGTTATTTTCTCTAATATCTCAGATCCAAATTGATCTTAAGATTGGTGATCTAAATAGCTTTTATGTTTTAACAATCAGATTAGATCTCAAACAAGCAAATCCACTCAAATCAAGCAAAATCAATCCCAAACTAACCCTAAAATGCAGATCTAACACTATTCATGCCACGACAAGATGCCTAATGCAAGCTAACCATCCAACAATCATGCTGCAAACTGAAAAATTGGCATAGCTCCCCGGCAACGGCACCAAAATTGTAGTGGGTTTCTTTCCTTGTCTAACCTGAATCCAAGATCTAGTGAATATAGCATCATAGAGACGGAGTTAGTTGTCACGCGTAGGTTCGTTCCCATGAGAGTGATAGTTTAGTTCATATTTCAGCATGAATGGAAGATCCAAATCTAACTCTACATCCATTAACCCTACTCATTAACACTAAGATCCATTAACACTACAATCCACAACAAAGATAGCTTACTCTTTCTCTCTCTCTCTTTCTCTCTCATAAAAAGTATAATAACACTCAATCCCAATAACATTCAGATCCAATAGTTAGCAAAATCCAAAGAAAGCATGAGAGATGGAGAAGGAAAGAAGAAGAGCAAGGACATTCATCAATCCATTTTTGAAGAGAACTAATCTGCTTTATTGAAATGAGGAAATGAACATGAGGAGCAACTTGAGTTGGTCTCTTCTTATAGTAGAGAGGAGGACTCTGGCCTCTGAATCCTATTGGTCCAGTCTTGCCTCTTTTTTTATTCGATTTAAAAAAGTGTGGAAACCACCAAAATTGGAGGGAAACCCAACTTTATTCACTAACTTGACATTTAGGCCCTACGACATTAGAAGTCCCGCAAAAAGGCCTAAAGTCCTTTTATTGACTTTTAACTAATCAATCAAATAACTATGTGATCATCGGGTTGGACTTACACACGCAGGGTGCCAAATCTCTCTCACTTATTAACTAGGGTTAGGGTTGCCTTGGGATCCGCAAACTCTCCAACAACCTCATATTTGCTCATAAGGAGGTCAACAAGCCCTATTTCAACCCATGAATCAATAATGACTATGAGGGATGGTTGGGTGTTTCATGGTATTAAATTATAATTAATGGTGCGTAGGCCTAAAACCCACGATGGTGGATTTATATCGAGCTAGTAGTGACTCATCGGTAAGTGGATGATGTGGCCCAGTTAGGCTACTGATGCATCCTAGTGAGGTGTCCTAAATCACTCCTAGTTATGATAGAGCCTTGAAGGGTATAAGCATACCCATAGGGCCCCCTGAGAGATGAGCTTGATTAGTGAGTTCTAGCTACATGCTACTAGTTTGACATCTCTCCTACTTCTTGAGTCATTGCTTTAGTCCATAGCTTGGGGGCTAGATTTGATTGATCTAGTAGGCTTGATCCACCATTCGTTCTTATTGTGTTCATTGGCTTTAGCATACTAGTTGTGATTTTGGAGGACTTGATATAGCCTATCAAGTCTTTTGTGGGCATCAAGTTGGGTGGTGTGGATATATTCCATAGTTGGCATCTTGAGTTTGCCACATTGGTTGTTGAGTGGTCAAGATAAATCAAGATGTGACTCAAGGTATTGGGAGCTTTGTTATGGCCATATCTAGCTCAAAGGATTTGGGATAGTCCTGATATGGTAGACCGGCTCTCTAGTATTCGAGATTGTTGGTTATGCCTCGATTTAATTCCATGTCAAGGTCCAATTTATAACTAATGACCTTGAGAGAACCTAGATACTCCTATTGAGACTTGTGGAGCAGTGCATGGCTTGTGACGGTCATATGCAAGTGGATAACATGGGATATGTGACCTATGTTAAGGATGACTGCATGGAATTTGCATGGATGAATGCACATGCTTTTTACCCCTATGTATATGGGTAGGGAGATGCCCTCCTCCATTCTAAGCTTTTGGCTCTAGTTTGCTAGTTTCTCTCCTCTCTTCAGGTATTCACTTGCCATAGCTCGGGGGTGAGGTGTTCGGATACATCTCAATTGGATGGGTGGTTTGGCTCCCACTAGTCTCTATGTGTGTTGATCCTATCCTCATCTTAGTAGTCTTCCTCATGGTCATAACATTAGTACTACAGCACGGCTAAGATGCGGTCTTGGATGGGATGGAGACAAGCTCTACATCGGATTGGAAATTGGAAGCGCTTGGATTAGCATCGAGGAATGGAGTGCTGATTTTCTCAAGAGAAGTTCAAATATGGACTCAATAATTCATGTTTGAAGCATGCTTTCCGAAATTGGTGTTAGAGTGCTCTTTTACATATTCGATTGTGGTAAAGATGTTGAGAATAAGTGTGAATTCATTCGTAATTTTCTGTTTTCTTGAGGAAACTTTCAATTGTTGCAGAACGATCTGCTATGGTAGATCCAGTTGCTTGTTTTCATGTCTGGATTTTGCTTGGGTAATGATTAGGATACATGCATAAGGCAATAGTGTTCTGAATCATGTCATCTTGTTTGAGTTCATAGATTGATTGATTGCAAATCGATTTATCTGTTCGATTTATCTGGCGAAAGAAAAGGCAATTGAGATAATAGCTCGTCTGTTGGATCAGAGGTCAAAACTGACTACAGAGGGGATCGTGATTCTTATTCATGCAACAACAACAGGACTCCGCACTGCTCTACTCTATCGGATCTACAACAAAACCTTTTTTGCAACCACAATCCTCACAAAACAGATCTGGCATCTTTCTTCAGTAGGTTTTTTTGAAAAAGCAGGGAGTGCACCTTCAATAACTTCTGCTAGAGGGCACCAGGGTGTAGATACCTCTGCCCAATAAGTGACTATCTATAGCCACTCCTCCAGGGTATATGCATGATTAAAATTAGGAGGAAAAAAGCCTCCACAGCTGCCATCAGCATCCTTCACTACTGACAGACCTCTTGTAGCCCAACAAGGATAAATTTTTGGTTTCCATTAGTTTTCACTCTTATGCTTCAACACTTAACTAAAGGCAAGAATATTCAATAGATTCAACAGTTTTCATATATGCATATAATGAAATCAACTATGAGAGACTCAATCTTGCCAACATCTAATCACAGAAGCAAAGGATCCCACTATTGGCAGGCTCTTGGCAAGAAATTTGAGTTCCTCAGAATCAAGAAACCAGAAGTTCATGCAAAGAACAAGAAAAGACATATTCAGTCCAACCGATCATTAGTTAATTTTCAGCAGAAATTCCAAGGGATTCTTTAGCGACTTGCCTCCGGTGATATCCTTCTTGGTGATTGAGCGAATAATTGCATGCAATTCATGATTCTTTGTTTCAGAAATAATACAAATATTCCAGTGACTTTTTTGAAGAAAAAGTAGAACCTGCATCATTTAGAAGAAAAGAAAAGACGTATCTGCAGTAGTTTGATTGCTAAATTGGTGACAATATAAAGTAAATTGTGACAATATAAAGTAAATTGGCAAGTGAACCGTGAGCAGATTTTCAACCGGCTTTTTTATTCCCAGTACTTGTCATTTTTGAATATAACATAATCAACTCTGGGAGACTTTGAGAAACAATATCTTTGGAGATTTTGAAGACATTATAAAAAAAAAAATTCTTATTTTCAATGGATGATTGCAATGCAGGCATTCATAGTATGGACCATAATGCAATTCAACCCAAAATGAGTGCAAATCAACACAAAAAGAGACCTGCTTCACCATCTCTTCCATCCCCACCCCTCTCTAATCGTCCTCGCCATGAATCACCCTTTGTTGCATCTCTTCCTTCGTCTGCACTGTATCGTCCCCCACATATTCGTTCTTCTGTTTCTTCTTCTCCTTCGTCATCCTCGCAGAATCCTATTCCTCCACCCTCTCGTGTACCTTGTCTAGGATGCGACCGTTTATATATGCAGGGCGCTGGCCTTTCGAGGCATCAAAATGCTTGTACTGCTTTCCAACAACGAGCTTCCCTTTTAGAATCTCCCCAAACACCACATCTTGCTCCACTTTCTCCTCCCGACTCAAGTTGGGCTTGGGCTCGCAATCTTGATATTTTGGGCTCCTTTTACCTTGGTTTTCCTCGACCTCGCCTTTATGCCCGCATTCCTATGGCCCTTCGCCTTGATGTTCAAAGAGCTCTTCGACTACCTTTGATCCGTTTAGCTACCAACCCTTCTGATATCGTGGCTTGGCATATTTTTTTGCTCTTTCCACTTTGGTGTTTGCCTCTTCCTCCTAGAGGTGGTGAAGCAAGTCATGGGGAAATGCATAATAGAATTCGGCGTTTCATGTCAGGCGATTCGAAAAATTTACAAGAAGAACTTTTTCTTCGTTGCAATGCACTTACAACAAAACGAGAGTTTAATTTAGCCTCTGATTCGGGATCCATTCCTATTCATAGTCGTCTACATCGTCGTGTTTTGCTTGGACAAGCTGGTGAATTTTCTCGGGGTGCGCACGCTCTTGCTCCATCAATTTCAACAACACCTTCTTCTACAACTATTCAAACATTGGAACAACTTCATCCCCATGCTAGTGATACTCTTCCTTTATTTGTGGAAGACTTTTAGCCTGACTCCGATCTTCAACTTGCAGAAGCTCATTTTATGAAAGCTTTTCTACGTTGTCCTCGCCTCTCAGCTGGTGGCCTTCAGGAATGGTTTTTGAGCATCTTCATAATTGTTTTTCTCCAGATGATTCTGCTAGTGGAATTGATCTTCTCTTCAAGGTATGCTCTTTCATTGCATCTGGGCAGATCCCGCCTTCAATTGCTCATATTCTAGGTGTTGCTCGTCTCTTAGCATTGGATAAAGCTTCTAGTGGTATGCGTCCAATTGTAGTGGGAGAATGTATATACAGGTTGGCAAGGGCACTATGTTTCCAGTTTTGAGAAGCATTTCAAGCTCATCTTTTTCCATTCCAATTTGCATGTGCTACTCCTGGCGGTTGTGAGACAGTCGTTCATGCTTTACAGGCTATTTTGGATATTCATCCTGACTAGGTAGTATTGCAAGTTGATGTTGCTAATTCTTTCAACTCAGTTTCTCGGGCGGCTATCTTTCAAGAACTTCGTGTGCTCAGGATACACTTGCCATACTCATTCCTTTTGTGCGGAGCTTCTATTCAAAAAGTTCTCCTTTATAATCTAGTCATGCTTCTCATGTTGGTGATGTTACCGTCATTTCTTCTGCTGAAGGAACTCGACAAGGGAATCCCTTGGGTAGTCCTCTCTTTGCTTTGGCACATTATCGCGCATTGCGTGCTACAGCTTCAGCTTTTTCGTCCTGTTTATTCCCCTCTATTGCAGACGATACTCATATTGTGGAGCCTAGAAGTGAAGTCGTCCCTACTTTTTTGCATTTCTCAGCTCAACTTTCTTCTATTGGGATTACATTGAACAAGTCTAAGTGCATGCTTGGTGCCCAAAAGGCCTTCCAGCTGATTTTTCCTTACCTGAAGGTTTTGTTGCTCCTCAACTTGGGATTAAGGCATTGGGTGTCTGTTAGAATAAGTAAGCCCGAGTTTCTCTCACAGTTCATGACTTTCTGTGTCCAGCAGTGATTTTGAGTTTTTTACTGTCTTTGTTATAGTATGCATGTGTGCCAGTTTGACGGTTCACGTAGTGTAAGTTGGGACATGCGTCCCGTAACGGGGACCGAACTGCCATGCAGCGGTACCCCACAAAAATGAGATTGTGTATATATATCTTTCAGTCTCTTTTGTAAATATAGTTCAGAAGTGTTCTCTTGGGTTTGTGTGTAATCTCTCTTTACTATTAATCTGATTGATGTCAGATTGCTTGCAAATTAGCTAACTATACTGCTAGTAAGATCCTTGACATGCTATCAGAGCCTTGGAGTGGCGCAGTTCGATGTTAGTTGGAAGCTAAATTTTGGGAAAATTCGAAGAACCGGTTGCGGTTAGTCAAGCAAGCAATCGTTTGCAAGTGCAGTTGAATTCAAGGCTTCAAAATAAGCTATTGGCTTGATCCAGGAGAAACTGAAAATTGCTAAATTTTCAAGTTGATTGGAGCAAACAGAGGGGTGCTAAGAAGAATGGCTTGTTTGCATTCAATTGTGCATCAATTGTAAAGCCAAAAATTCGAAGAGAGTTCTTGCAGTAGGGCGACCTCAGTGGTGTAGGAGACTGCCAAAAAAATCTCAGAAAAGGATTGATTAAATCTCAAGAAAGCTCCATCCTTTATACAGCTAGGGTTTTTTAGTATAAGACTGTAGATCTCTCTCTGAACATAGTCTTTTTCATGGCTGTGAGTGGCTGCAGAGGGGTGCCCTAGGACAAGAAAGGTTGTTTCAAAAGGCCGTGGACAGCCACATTGTATGTGAAGAGCTACATCAATTTTTTAGGTGGCAGCCATAGCTGGCCTGGTGGGGAGAAGAAGCTGTGACGAGAGAATGGCTGTGGAGGAGCCTAGAGAACTCGCGCATAGCAAGGAGGAGGACGACTTAGTGTAAATCAGTCTGTAGCGGATTCAGGAGTGTTGTTCGCCTCGCAGGTGTAAGTTAGACCGTGGGATCAATCTCCACAAGGATCGACGGATAAGGTCAATCTGATCTGGAGAGAGAGAGAGAGAGAGAGAGAGAGAGAGAGAGAGAGAGAGAGAGAGAGAGAGAGAGAGAGAGAGAGAGAGAGAGAGAGAGAGAGAGAGAGAGAGAGAGAGAGAGTACGGGTTAGGGAAAGGGGGATAGATGTGCGCTCATTCCCCGTGTTTACTCCTCTAGATCATTCAGGTTTGAAGGCAGGCAGAGGCTGGATTCCAACGGTTTCCTAGCTTCAACTTTTTTGAGTTACCTCTCAATTTTTCAAGTTTTATGCTACAGGAAGCAATGAGTCCAATGCATCTACTGTTTTTTGCAGATTAACACTGATCTACGAGCGTTTTACAGTTTGCTATCGCTTTTATTTACAATTTTCCATCATAAGCAAAGTTTCAAAGCAAGATTTGCAGGGTTTGCCCTCACTATGACTGAAAAACAGCAGTTATGTTGCCAAAATTTCCACAGAAATTGATTTTTGCAGATTATAATGACTATTTTATCATATAGCACTACTTGAATCAAACCATTCCCAAGTAATGGCTTTGCAGGTTTCTAACCCTGCAAACAAACCGTTAGTTTGTTGAAAAATGAAGCATAAGCCTGTGATTCCACAGTAAGCAGCCATGCAAACCTGTCAATCATCACCAACACTCAACAACCAACAGATTAGAGTATTTTCGCTTCTATTCCAGCCTATTTCCACTGGTTTAAAACCAAACCGGCTTCCAAACAGGCAATCAACAACATTCAAAATACAATAACCGTTCATAAGAAGAATAAGAGACTGTAGGAAAAATTCCAACCAACCGATAAAGTAACTTGTTGTCTTCACAAAGATGCTAACCACAGAATAATCCGCAACAATAGAATTGACACAAAATTTCTTCCAAGAAATCAATTCGAAAGCACAAAAACGAACCAATTGTGAGCCTGGTAGTGCACTTACCACACAATTGATTGCAATTTGAAAATTATTTCCAACTGGAAGAAAATCTCACAATTCCACCGTTTGTTGGTTACTCCGTCGGATTCTAGAGAAAATGTCAAGATTTTCACCCAACACTTTCGATGGTAAATCCTGCTTAGACCTGCTCTGATACCAATATAAAATCCACACAATAGGATTCTAGCCTAAGCATACCATACAAAGCAACAACACAAGGGAACAGGTGGTGGATAAACCAACCCAACCAAACCTAGATCGAACATATCTAACCCCCAAGCTATGGATTAATCAGAGTCATGGAAAGAGGAGTCACACCAGCAACATGTAGCTACTAATCACAAAATCAAGCATACACTAGTGAGAGCCCGGCAGGTATACTTATACCCTCCAAGGCCCATGCACCACTAGTAGTGCACTGTGACACCTCAACGGACACCTCTGCAGCCTATCTGGGCCACGTCATCCAGTTCCCTAATCACTTACTGATAAGTTAAGAAAACACAATCTAAACACCCGACCGGATCAATCACCACAGTACAACGTCAAGTGCAACAGGACAAGACAACAAAATTGCTCTCCACAGATTGTATATTCAACTGATAAGTAAGTACAAAGATAAGTTGCTTAAAAGCACTCAAAGGCTCATAAAAGAAAGTTGGCCCGATAACTCTAGAACTAAGCACACGTGGTGTCGTCGAAATAAGAAAGCACTGTATAAGTCGATCATTGCTATTTTAACTTTCTCCCTCAATGATCAACGTCTCTCTTTATTTTAGAGTTTACTCTATTCATGGAACATACCTCCATAATAGTATTACAAATAAAGGCTTTTTACATAACCAGATCTAAGCCAAGTTTGGCTCTAAAAGTCTCAAACTTTTCTTTACTTAAAGCTTTCGTAAATCTATCAACAACTTGTAATAACGTAGAACAATGTACAATACTTATATCTTCAGATTGTAACTTCTCACACACAAAGTGATATTTCACCTCAATATGTTTTGTCCTTGCGTGAAAAATAGGATTCTTAGCCAATTGTATTCCACTTTGACTGTCACAGAAAATAACAATAGGATTTACCTACTTCATGCCAATCTCACATAACAACTTACGTAGCCAAACAGCTTCCTGGGTAGCAGAACTCAACGCTTTATATTCGGCTTCTGTAGAAGAAAGAGAAATAGTATCTTGCTTCTTGCTAGACCATGAAAAACAACCCCTACCAAAATTGAAGGCATAACCTGTTGTTGACTTTCTATCATCTATATTTCCTGCCCAATCATCGTCAACATAACCTTGCAACTTAGGTAAAACACTTTGTCTTTTGTAGATTAGACCAAGGTTAGGTGTACCTTTCACATACCTCAAAATCCTTTTTGTAGCTTTCCAATGGTCCATAGTGGGTGATGACATGAATTGGCTAATCAAACTTACAGCATAGCAGATATCAGGAGGTGTAGTCGTAAGATATATCAAACTCCCAACTACCTGACGAAATAGAGTAGCGTCAACATGTGCACTATCATCAATGCGAGATAATTTCTTACCAGGTTCACAAGAGGTGATGGAAGGTTTGCACTTTGTCATGTGAAATCTCTCTAATATCTCGCCCACATACTTGTTTTGACATAACCTGATATCACTGCTAGTTTGCCATACTTCGACACCCAAGCAATAGTGCATAAGATCTAAATTTGTCATCTCAAACTGTTACAAGTTGGCTTTGATAGAACGAGTGAGGTTCTCATCATTGTCCGTGATAATGATATCATCAACATAAAGTACAATCAAGGCAATGTTGTCATCATTTATAAGAACATAAAGGTTTGGATCTAAATTTGTTCTTACAAACCCATGAGAAAGAAAGTAACTATCAATGCGTCCATACCATGCGCGTGGTGCTTGCTTAAGGCCATAAAGTGCTTTGTGTAGTTTACATACCTTCTGTTCTTGCTCTTTTGCCATGAAGCCCTACGGTTGGACCATGTAAACTTCTTCCTCTAAGTCACCATTCAAAAATGCGGACTTCACATCCATTTGATGGATCTTCCACCCAAAATGAGACGCTAAGGCAATGATAAGGCGTAGCGTAGTCCACTTAGCCACTGGAGCAAGTGTCTCTTCATAGTCAATTCCTTTGCCTTGCTCATAACTCTTCACTGCTAGGCGTGCCTTATACTTTGCTATCGTGCCATCTGCATGAAACTTTGTTCTAAACATCCATTTATTTTCAAAGGGTTTCTTTCCAAGTGGTAGATCAACCAACTCCCATGTAGCATGCATGTGGATGGATTCTATCTCCTCTTCCATTGCCCTTTGTCACTCTTTGTGATCTTTTGCCTCATCAAAGGTTGATGGCTCTCGACACTTCAAAATGTCAGTCATCAGGGCATAGTTCACATGATAACGATTGGGAGACTTCTTTTCCCGCGGTGATCTTCTCACTTCACCTTGTGTGCTGGATCCTGGTTGATTTAGCTTTACGTCCTTCATGATCTTTTCATACCATTTTGGTATCTTAGATTCAGGTGATACACTACGTGGAGAGTATGTATCGCAAGGAGTGTCTAAGTAATGTCTCTTACTTCCAACCAGTTTCTCCTTTATTGCTCCTATTGGCAAGTACCTCCCCCTAGGCTCTTGAATAGGTGGTGTCCTTTCATACTCGCCCTCTCGACTCTCATCTTCATGTGCATCATCTTGTGGAGCATCTTCTTCATCTTCTTCCTCCAGAATTGTGGGAAGTCTTTTGATGCTTTCACCACGTGCATGGTCTTCATCTTCATACCTAGGCATTTCATCAAATATCACATCTTTGCTAATGTGAATCTTATTCATTACAGGATCAAAACACTTGTAAGCTTTCGTCCTCTCATCATAACCGATGAAGATACACTTGATTGCTTTGGCATCAAGTTTCTTTCGCTCCTCCTTTGGCACATGTACATAATAGTCCTATTTTTCCTTTCAGCTACACCATTACTATGCAGCGTGTGTGATTGTGTGAATTGTCTTTTTTGGCTTTATTCCAGTAAATGCTTCTTCGGGAGTCACATTTGGAACCGCAACTATAGGGTTCCTATTTTGCAAGAACGTTGCCGCACTACACGCTTCCGACCAAAGTGAATCGGTCAAGCCCATTTGCTTCATCATGGAACGTGCACTCTCCATAATAGTCCTATTTTTGCTTTCAGCTACACCATTGCTATGCAGCGTGTGTGATTGTGTGAATTGTCTTTTGATGTCGTGTTCTTTGCAAAAGTCCTCAAAATCATCAGATTTGTATTCACCCCCTCTATCAGATCTTAGCACTTTGATGCGTGCATCCAGTTGGTTCTCTACCAAAGTCTTGAACTCCTTGAAGCAAGCAAAAGCGTCAGATTTCTTCCTCAAGAAATAAATCCATGTCCTCTTAGAGTAATCATCTATGAAATTCATAAAATAATATGGTTTTCCCAACGACATGGTCTTCATTGGGCCATGCAGGTCACTGTGAATGAGTTCCAGCGGTTTCTTAGCTCTTGCAGCTCCACCTTTCTTGAATGTCTCTCTGTGATGCTTTCCCATGACGCATCCTTCACATATTGCATGATGATCATCCTGCAATGCCGGTAACCCTATTACCATCTTCAGCTTCGCCATCAATCTCAAGCTCCCATAGTTCAAATGACCAAGTCTTCTATGCCACAACTCAGATTGAGATGCTGTTGAGATAGCCAAACCATATTCTCTTGGTCTTGCAGCATCCAATTTATAAAGGCCACAATTACTATCTCTATAACCCTTCGCCACCACTTTATGGTTGTGGTTCATATCCCTCATAAGGCATCCATCCTTGACAAATTCAACCTTAAGATGTTGATTTGCCATTACACCAACAGAAAGCAAACTCTTTTTGAGTCCAAGAACATAAAGCACATTAGGGATGTTCTTGATTTTACCATTAGGAAACTGTACATGTACATTGCCCACACCCTGTATTTGGCATTTCTCTCCATTGGCTTGAGTGACCTTATCCCCATCATGGATCGGTGAGAATTTTTCAAACCAATCACGTTTCTCGATCATATGCCTTGTGGCGCCTGAATCTATGAACCATCTGGCACCATCATCAACTTGGGATGCCAATGCCGATGAAAAGACACTTGTCTCGTCATCTTCTCCATCATCTTAGGCAATGTTTCCTTGTTGAGTCACTTTTCCCGCATGTCTGCTTTCTTCTTGTAACACTCGCGTGCCCAATGACCCAGTTTGTGGCAATAGTAAAATTTGTCTTTCTTCTTCTTTTTTCCTTTTGATGATGACTCTCCCTCGTCATCATTATCCTTGGATTTCTTAGGAAGCCTTTAGCAAGCAAGGCTTGATCCTCCTGTGGGGTCTGCCTTGACTTCACCACTTCGCGACGCTGCTCTTCTTGCAACATGATTCCGTGGAAGTCTTCAAAAGTAAGCAACATCTCCCTTGAAGCAATGCCGCTCACAAACATTTGTAGCCCTTCTGAGACACTGCTCATTGTGGTATGTACCAATTCAACATCCCTGATTGGTTCTCCAATCGCCACAAGTTGATCTCTCAGCTCCTTTATCATGGTGAAGAAAGATCCCACTGATTCACTTTCTTCCATCCTTACTGCGTTCAATCTCAACTTCAAGAACATGGTCCGAGCTGAATTGCAAGTTTGAAATTGCATTCTAAGAGCTTCCCAAGCTCCCCTAGCCGTCTTGGCATCACTTATATGAGTGATCACATGGTCTTTCACTGAAAGATTGATCAAGGACAATGCTCTCTGCGCCTTTTTATCAAAGGCCCTCATGTCACCTAGAGTGGTATTTGGCCGGACTTCAATACCTGCCACGATCTCCCACAACTCTTTCTCCATCAAAATGCTCTTCATTTTGAATTTCTAGATGTTGTAGTTAGAAGCCCCATCAAGTTTGCTTGCATCACCCAAAATTGTCTCATTGATGTTTGCCATCTCGAAACTGCTTAAAACTCCATTTGTAGGCTATAAAGTGTATGCCGAAGCCAACCATGATGTCAAAAGTCAATAATAATAACCTGCAATTTTTGGCTTACCAGGCCAACCGCCGCTCTTTCGCCAGATTGAAAGCCAAACTGGTGTCGCTTTCCGAAATGCTTCTCGTCACCAACTCCTAGCTACCTGTCCAGTGGAATGGTAAAATCACTTCTGACACGCTCCGAACACTTCCTCCAAGGCAATCACTCTGTTTTGGTGTACCGTACTTGCAGGTACATTTAAAGTGCCCTTCGTTTGGAGGCTATAGCCTTTCGTTTGGCCAAAATAGGCTAAAGGAGGTGAAAATAAGGGCAGTTTGGGTTTTTGAACTGTTTCTTCAGTGTGAAGAAACTTCACCCTTTAAAAATTTGGGACCCAACAATTTTTTTCAGTTTGAAGATATTTAATGAAGTTGCAATGCACTTTGCACTTCAGACCCCTTCAAGCTTTTTCACATCAATCCAACGGATCCTTTAGATCCAATGACCCCCCTGACGTGCAATAACCATCGTTGATCTGTGTGACTCGAGATCGGACGGCTTTCCACGCCTTTGCGCGTTGATCAAGGGCCCTTGAAGCACCAGGCACTTCGGGCCGCTAACAAACTAGCTGAACTGGGCGCGTGAGGTCCCGCGACCTCTCTTCCTCTTCTCTCTCTCTGCAATGGATCTTCCTCTCTCTTCACAGGCTATGGCTGCTACCTGTGGATCGATCTGGCTGCTCTCTTTCTCCACGGCCAGTTGTGGCCTCCTTGCTGCTGGGTCGCACTACCAGGGCGCCCATCCTCAGCAACTTACAGCTCTGAAAAAGTCCTCCTACAAGGAGATATCCAAGATTTTGCACTTTGAAACCCTAGCAACTTTGAAGAGAAGGGGCTTTACTCAAGCTTTCCCTGAGCTTTCACTAGCAGCTCCTATCTGGCTGAGGTCGCCCTACAGCAGGCAATGTTCTGTTCCAAACCCCTCTTCAAACGGTGTTCGATTGGATTCAAACCAATCACACATGCCAAGAAACCCTTCAGAAGATTTTTCAGCTTCACTTTTTGCTTGCCCTCTGATTCAGTTGACAATCCCCTTCCTCTGAATCTTCTTACAGTTTTTGAGCTATTCCACGAATCTCCACAGACTCGGTTTTGTGCTTCCTAGCCAACAAACCGTCGTGAATTCGCAGCTCTCTGTTCTTGTCCGATGATTCAAGCCACCAAGGGGCTCTAATACCAAGTTAAGAAAACACAATTTAAACACCCGACCGGATCAATCACCACATCACAACGTCAAGTGCAACAGGACAAGACAACAGAATTGCTCTCCACAGACTGTATATTCAACTGATAAGTAAGTACAAAGATAAGTTGCTTAAAAGCACTCAAAGGGCTCGTAAAAGAAAGATGGCCCGATAACTCTAGAACTAAGCACACATGGTGCTGTCGAAATAAGAAAGCATTGTATAAGTCGATCATTGCTATTTTAAATTAATAGACCCATACCAACTCCACCACCATGTGTTTAGGCCTACAACCATTAATTATGACCATGTATACATAAGGGTCCCAATTCCCTTATAGTCATAATTAGCTTATGGGTTGTTGGTCTACCGGTCCCTAGCGTGGACACGCTACCCAGTCATGGGCATGACAGATTTGCTCGACATTCTGATTTGTTGCCAAAGCTTGGAAATTTTCAGGTTGCATTTAGAATTCTCACTCAATGCTTTGCTCAACATCCTAGCTATCTTCTATGTTGTATATCTCCTTCACCTGATGTATTATCCTTACTTCGAGATTTTGATGATACTTTACTGGGCATACGTGGTCACCTTTTGGGGCCAGGAATCTTTGACACAAGTGAAGGTCAATTTTCTAACGACAAATTTCTCTTCATGCCTCTTCTGGTGGTGTTGGCCTAGTATCTACTGCTTGCATTGCACCAGCTGCTTTTCTTGGAAGTTGGGCTCTTGTTGCCTCTGCACTAGTCTCCAGGTTTCAGCAGGGTAACCATCATCTTCTTCTTGATACGGTGGCTCATGTGGAGACTGGCAATTTTGCTTTTCAACAAGCTCTATACACTGCTCGAGATTTACTTCCACCACTTGTACAGCCTTTTGTGCCTCCCTTTGAATCTTTGGTAACAAATCAGCAACGGGTATTTCAAAAGACTATTATGGAGCATCTTCACTCTTATTCCTTCGGTCAACTTATCAAAAGATTCACCTTCTGATGCAGTTCGAGCTCGTCTTCTTTCTTGTGCTGGTCCAGGTGCAGGGGCTTGGCTGGTTGCACGTCCAGTTCTTCCACTATTGCGAGTCAACAATGACTTTTTTATAACTGCCCTTCGAACCAGATTGAGACTTCCACATCCAATGTTAATTGGTACCTCTAAGTATTCATGTGGGCATGTGTTGGATTCCTTGGGTACTCACCTTATGCGGTGTCCCTCAGGTGGAGAACGTATTGTTTCACATGATTCCATTCGTGATGTCGTTGCTGCTATTACTCATGATAGTGGTTTTCATGTTGTTCGAGAACAAACACACACGCAAGGGGCCGCTGCATCTCACGCAGTTCAAGAAAAGGAAAGAGATTATAATAATCGTGCACCCGGTGAAGATTTCATCCTCTTTGCCTTGGAAACATACGGTTGTCTTCACAAGAAATTTAATGATTTTTTGTGTTTATGTGCGGAGCTAAAGGTGAAACGCCAAGGACAAAGCATTACCTTACCTTCCGTCATTGTTTCTTTCTACCGTCAGCGTATTTCTATAGCATTACAACGTTCACAAGCAGTTTCAATTCTTCGACAGGCTCAGTTTGCAAGAGCGGCTGCTTCAAAGCTTCCTGCATTACCTATTATTGGTTCTATTTTAGTTAGTGATTAACATCAGGGAGTTGGCTTTGAGTAATTAGCTTACTTTTTAGTTACTAATTTACATCGGGCAATTAGTTTTAATTATTTAGCTTACTGTTCTTGGCTAGTATGGACTGTGGGCAATAAAATTTCAATGACTGCATGCTTATATGCTCAAAATCCTCATGTGAACCTTCATGTTGGGGAAGATAGATTGGAATTGCAGTTATGCTAATTCTTTGATACTGAGCGGAAAATAAAGCTAAGAAAGTATGTGGGAGCAATCACTTCCCTGAAACTGTTTACTCCCTGGAAAATAATCCATGATTTTTTTTCTTGGTTCTGTTTGAAACCTACATTTTTATGGGTAAGTAGAGCTGAAAGTCATGATGGCTTGGAGTTCTGAGTGTCAGGAAAGCTTTCCAATAGCTTTCTGCAAGAGTGATAGTAATGAACTCTTGGACTCTTGGTTCTGAAGTATCGCTAGGTCCATTGATTGGATGCCAAATGAAGTGGGACAGCTATTTGCTGTCATCAGACCTAAGAGTCCTGCCAGATATGCCTTCCTTGTTTTTGCCTTTTTCGGAATGACTATGGAAGTATGCAGGAGTGGTGGTTGATGTTTGCTTTGGAAATGCATGATTGATTAGCTGCTTTGAAGCTGTGTAGGGTCGGATTGGGAGCTTAGAAGCATTCTGCATCCATGCGTGGTCTTCTTGAATGGCTGGTGGTGTGTTCTTTCCTTGTTAAAGGTGTGATTTGGCTATGAAAGGCTGAATCAATGTGATGATTTGCATCCTCTCCTTTTCATAAGAGCGCAGGTAGTTGCAATCATCAGCTGGGTTGATGGAGAAGATTCAATGACGCATGGTGAGCAGGTGCGATCCTGCTGTGGCAGCCGTTTTGGGCCACAACAAACTGCTAGACAGCTATGGCGGTTGTGGTTAAATAAATGGTAATCATTTTTTAGCATCTTTTTTCTTTGGGTCTTAGATACCCTTTTTAGGGTTCAAGCTTTTTTTCAAGCATTTACCTTTTGCATGGGTGTTTATGAGAAACAATCTTGCAAAGGAGTTGCTTGGCTATTATGGTTTGCATGCCAGTTAGCCTAGTGATTCGCAAAACTCAACAGTTAGTAACGGGCGGTGAAAGATGTGGCCGGTGGAATGGTGATTTTCGAGCGATTCTGAGAATCATGTTATCAGTTCTTGTAGACTTGGGATTGAAAGAATATTTTTTTCCTTTGACAGAAATTTTTTTTCCAGGTAGGTACCCGATTTGGGAAATGTGAATTTCCTGGTACTGTGCTAGTTAACGATTTAACTTTGGAGTAAGAGTACTTTCTGGGAATAGAGTTAAATTGTGTTCATGGATTTTTTTTTTTTAAATGTCCATATATTTTTCCTTTTCGGTCGATAAAATACCGATGGTTTTGGCTGCTGCATTCTAAATGATTTCGGTCATTAATAATGGGCAAGCAAAACTTTTAGCAAGATATTTGTTGAAGGTGAAATTAAGTTGAATCAATGAAGTAAATGATGAATAGAGATAAATTCTTTATTCGACAAATGGATTTTTGTTGAATACAATAAGAGAAGTACCGAAATCCAAATTTTGGGGATTTTTCATTTGTCTTTCATTAGTTGCAAAAAATGGATAGATCTTAAATGAAGTAATGCTAAAGCCAGTGAATCACTTAAGGAACATGAGAGAATTCAATGGCAAGAGTATCTTCTGAAATTGGTTGAAGATCGCATCCTATATTTGTATAATGGATAGCCAATCAATCTTTTTGATTTTTTGGTGAACAGATCTAGAAGCAAAGAACTTTCTTGGAGGGAAAGATAATGGTATGGTACATTAGTGATTCCAAAGGAAAATTCATGTGCGAGAGTGATCTATAGACCAATGGTTTACAATAATTGTAATACTAGTGGGTGAATCCGTTGGTTAATTGTTTTAGGATATTTTGGAAAATTATGAGATATAGATCTAGATCCCTAATGGTATCTCATAATTTACAAATCAAAGTTAACCCTTATAGCTATTTCTCACCTTCTAAAGAACCCTTACTTCTTTGAATTTCTCGAATATAAGACATCAGATTAAATTCATACGCTTCTTCCAACATGAAATTACCTCTTTTTTGAAGGACTGTTATCATCATGTACATTGCTACATTTATGGTTAATGCTTGGAATTTGAGACGTTCCAAGATAGTTGTATTTCAATTTCTTAAACCCAGATTGTCTCTTAAGCATAGATAGATCTCAAATGAATGATGGTTATTGTCGCTTGTATTGAAAATGTTTGGAAGAAAAGTCCTGTGTATAATAGAGTGAATCCTTTTTGGAAGACACTTATTATTGACTTTTCATGATTCAAATATTTCATGTCTCATCTCTCTATCTAATTTTTATAAGAAATTGAAAATTTTCTTTAAAAAGGAAGGGTGAAGTGATGGGTAAATTCTATTATAGGATCTATTAGTTGCACAACTTTTGAATAAGAGAAATTCTCTAGGGATTGTTTTGAACAATCTAGAACTATAGGTTGTTTGAAATTAGAAATCATTATAAGTAATAAAGAGTAAGATCAAAAGTTACTGATCCCAATTTTTTGAGGGATAGGAGTAAGTTTGATCAAAACATCAGATCTGGAATGTCTTTATTGGCCTAATCTTAGTGGATACTATTGGAAATTGATAGGTTAGTCAGCGGAAGCTCGAGTCGGTGCGTGTAGGATCGGAAGCACCACAAACAACAACAGAATATTTAAATTGAATAATTCAGACAAATGCACAATGAAATGATATAGTAGTGAGACTGAGAATTTGCACTCTGATTAATATCAACAATGATTACAATTGCTTGAAGTAATAACTTCAGCATGTTGAGTGTGATAACGCTAGCTACAGAAAAACTCGAATAATTAGAAGAAGTTTTCTGATGAAGATTCGAGGATTGATATCCTACAAAATATCTACAACTACCTTTTGTTGCAGTTACTGCAATTGCTTCATTACAGTTAATGTGTCGCGGAAGCGAAACTGTTCAGTGTCTCGAAAGGGAAACTGTTTCTTTTTTGTATTCGGGAATGATTTTGTGCCACTTTGAATTTTCTTTTGCACAGGAGCTTCACAGGAACCTAGACACGCGACTGCACATCACAGAACACATTTCATTCTAGCAATCAAGACAGAAAGCACAAGACAAGGAGATGCACGAAAATAGAGCGACTATATTATCAGTTTAATTTTAGAGCAAGATCGTCAGTGTCTCGCTCGTTGGCAGAATGACACTCTGCTCTTTCGCTGTGTTCTACTCGTTGGCAGACTTCCATGCACAGCTCTTTAGTTTCTAGTAGTTTTCTTTTCTACTCTACTCACTATGTCTCTCTCTCTCTGTCTCTTACATAAATTCTATTCTCTTCTATATTTTTATGATCCAGAAAGGATAGTTTATATCTCCACAATGTGGAGTTTACAAGATGGCTAAACGCAGAAATCACAAGACTAGTTAATGCTAATCAACTAATCAGTTACTCTCCATCGTTGCCACTCGTTTCACCTGGGCGTGAAGTCTACGACTCCAAGCCCGTTGAGCTGCCAGCTGGCAGCGCGAAAGGTTCCCCTTTCGTTTGTTTCGTTTCCTTCGTTTGCTTTCATTCTTTTTGTTTCTTTCGTAACTTTTCATTTTGCATCCCTTTTTGGTTTGCGGTTCTGGAGGTATGTTTACGATTCGCGAATCGTTCGTCCTTCGAGTCAAGGCACATTGATTTTTGCGAATTGTTCTCGTTTGACCTTCGCTTCGTGTTCGTGTTGCAGCAAAGTTACAGGAGTTCACCATTTCTGACACTTCCTCTTGAACCTTGCAACTTTGCACTTCAATCCAGTTGCCTTTCTTTGCTTGGCAAAGAGTGGCTTGTCGAGCGGCTTCGTGAGCAGTTCCGCAATCATGTCTTCTGATTTTATATACTGGACCTGGAGCTCTCCTTTCGAGATCAAATCTCGAATGTGATGGTACTTCAAAGGTATGTGTTTTGTCTTTGAATGGAAGACAGGATCCTGGGACAAATAGATGGTACTCTGAGAGTCCATCATCATCGTGCTTGGCCCTTCTCGTGGTATCCCGATTGCCTCCAACATCATCTGCATTCACCACCTTTGAAGCTGCGATGTATTCAACTTCGCAAGAGGATTGAGCCACCAAGGTTTGCTTTTTGCATATCCAGCTGATTGCAGTTCTGCACGCTATTGTACATCCTCCAGTAATGGACTTGTTGTCATCTTTGCAACTTGCCCAGCTTGCATCATTGTAGTGGTTCAGCTCGAATCCTTTTTCTTTGTTTTCAGCTCTATAGGTTAATCCCATATTCTTCAGATACTGTAAGATTTGTTTTGCCATTTGCCAATGTGCCAAGCCAGGATTGGAAGAGAATTGGCTCAAGGCATATACAACAAAAGCTAGATCTAGTCTGGTACAAATTGTGAGGTACATCAGACTAACGATTAAGTTTTGGTAAGGTAAACTTGCCATCTTCTGTTCCTCCTCTTCCGTTTTTGGGCAATCCTGCTTCGTGAGCTTGGCTCCAGCTATCATTGGCATGGCTTTTTCTTTGCAGTCCATCATGTGGTACTGTTGGGGCACCTTTCTGGCGTATTCTAACTGACTCAAGTGCATTTTGCCCTTTGTTCGATCTCTTCTAATCTCCAGTCCAAGGCATTTTTTTGCTTCTCCAAGATCTGTGATTTCATAGCTTTCAAAAATCTGACTCTTCATGTCTTTTATCAACATCAAGGAATTTCCTATCATTAGGGAATCATCCACGAAGATAGTCAGTATCACAAAATCTTTCCCTACTCTTTTAATGTAGACATTGCAGTCTGGGTGTGTAGGATTGAAGTCTAGAGGCTTCAGAAGACCATAGAGCTTCTTGTACCAAGCTCGTGATGCTTGTTTTAGACCATAGATGACAGACATATTGTCAATTGTCGGGGTCTTCAAAACCTTCAGGCTGCTTCATGAAGATTTCCAATGGAGGTGAGAGCATTGATTACTATATGTGTCAATAGTGTATGTAATCAAACTATCAGTGAGAGACAAGCTCATTGTTGTTCCAGAGAGGGCAAGTATGGTTTTAGAAGCCATGCAAGCTACTTTTATCATAGCTTCTATCCATAGACAGCAGATGTATCAAGCGTTGTCAGTGCACCACCATCAAGTGTAGTGTATACCACATGAAACCAACCATTATGTGCACGTAGATACATCTTCTATAAAGAGCAGTAGAAGCGTGATTGAAAGCCAAAGTGGTGATGCCATAAGAGTATGCACTGTTTCATTCTCAAATACCAATCAAAGTAGTTGGTGGATCGTGATCTAGTGCCCACCCTTTATCATTCTATTAGTATGAGAACCCAAAACAAGCCATGAATATATCAACCAAGAATGAAAATAAGAATGTATCATACTGTAATGAGTAATGATGATGATCGTCTGCTTGTAGATGGCCGCTACAAAGTGTAAGCCAGCATGAAGAGAGGGAGGAGGAGAAGGACAAAGTGTGGTAGCGCTGTAACAGTGGCACACTTTATCATTATCCTTTCCCTTTCACCAACCTAACTTGTGGAAGAGGTAAGTGATCTTGTTCGTTGAATATGATAGGGCATATCCTAACCATTGAAAATGGAGGCAAAGCCCATTGAGAAGTTTTTTGAATTTGAAAGGAAACTCTTTTTTGGTGTAAACTTTTTTTTTGTGTTTAGATAACTTAGTATTCACTCGACAAAGTGTAAATAACCCGACGCAATATCATTGAGTAAGATTCATGAGAGAGAGAGAGAGAGAGAGAGAGAGAGAGAGAGAGAGAGAGAGAGAGAGAGAGAGAGAGAGAGAGAGAGAGAGAGAGAGAGAGAGAGAGAGAGAGAGAGAGAGAGAGAGAGAGAGAGAGAGAGAGAGAGAGAGAGAGAGAGAAAGACTGCACTTAGTTCCTCTTGACAAAGCAAGATTGAAGCTCTTTAAAGCCTTTATTCATAATCCAACAAAGTAAAATACAGGTGAAAGTAAGATACAGTACTAGAAAGCACCATAAAGCATAACCACTTTCAAGATGTCCAGCTGATACCTGCCACCATCCCATAAAACAAAACCGCTCAAGTTAGTTTAGTGAGGAAGACAGGTGTCATGGCTGAATGACAGTTGTTATTCATGTCCAAAAGAAGTTATACTACTTAACAGCTTTTAATAGCATTTTAAAACATAGTCCAGTCTTCCCAAACAAACGACATTTTAGCTATAAGCCAAGCTGTTATATCATTGTATCAGGGCGAGTGCCATACTGATCAGCTTATGGGCAATTGGTCCATATCAGTTCTTTTTAAACATAGAGGAGTATGAAAAGTTTTAATCGTTAAAGTTTTACTAAGCCAAAAGACCTGGTGTGGACACGCGTGCTAGTATTAGAGCAAATTCGTGCTATATAGACCCAAGTGACCCTTACAGAGTGAGGTATGTCATGCACTGTTGTCCATACTCCTGAGCATGTCCATGCTTTCCAGTTGTATCTCACCAAAAGTCTAAAGTGACACTTAACAGGGTGGGATAAATCATTACCATGATCGTTATATAGAAATCACATAACTACCATGGTATGAGGACACTATTTAGGATAGATAGAGTGGGCTACTTAGTAAGTGATTTCCAATGTCTTTATTGGGTGTTAGAGCAGATCTGTGCCAAAGACAACGTATTTTATGCATTTCCATGTTGTCTAAGATCGTCTTATTGGAGTCCTTACCGTGAAGTTTATTGACCAAGGTTTCCTTGAGAATTAGTTAGTAATAGTGTCTTTTACTTAGGTCATTTCTTTTTGAAGAAAGGAAGAAGCATATTGAAGAATCGTAACAAAGGTTTTTTTTTCAGGCTACTTATCATGTTTGTGTGTTGTAGCATTCGCATCTAAATTGATAACGAGAATTCATACTATCTTTATATCATAGCGACAAAAAATATGGTTGCGTTTTCAGAGTTGAAAGACGTTCAAGTAACGTAAGTAGTGTATTTTTTGTTTTGTAAAGTCTCAGTAGAAAGCATACCTTTATTTTGAATACGATAACGCCTGGTTCGAGTTAAAACCAGAGTGTAGTAGAAAAAGGTCATAGTAACAGATGTCGCTACATTATCACATGCACCGATAGTCATTCAGTTTACTAGGATGAGATTTGCAAAACGTAATGAAACTATATTGTGAGAGTATCAATACATTGTAAGAACAGAGAGCAAAATTATCTTTTAAAAGTAAGTCATCAAAGCTCCTTCTATCCATATCTGGATAGTAGAAGTAATGAGTTTAAAAACCAAAAAGCGATTGTAGAGTAAGCTTGTTATTTGTCCATCGTTGGTGTCCATCGCTGGAATGTAAGCCAAGGGTTCACAAATGTAAAAATTACAGCAAATAAGGATCCTAAAACACTTGAAATGATGAGGGAAACAATAGATTATGATTTCATAAGATTAGCACAAGTTGAAGCATCAAATTCCATCAAAAATCTATGCTTGAACCTCACTAAATGGCCCAAATCCTTGAAGAAGGCTTCACATGTGTGAAAGTACGACCTCCCACAGTCTGAGTACTGCACACGAGACCTACATTCAGTCCTATAATCATTAGTAATCACAAGTACTCAAACAATTATGAACATAGAGAGCAATTGCACCATTATGAGAGAAAAATCATGAAATTGCTTGATTTATTTTGGTGAGATATCATCACCTATATATACATGATCCATCATGGTTTTGGGCAGGTATGAGTAGCCCTAAACCTATCCCTAATGCTAATTTTGGTGGATCTTTCATCCCTACCAAGTTAGGGTTGGAATCTTGGAGATCCCTCAACAATGCAAAAATTACCAAAAATAGCTCCTATTTTTTCTCTCTTGTATCTAAGCATAATTTGGACTCATTCCAAAGGTTCTAACACTTAGGTCTACTTGAGAACATCCTTATGAATGGAATCCTATGCTATTTGGCACGTGTGACAAGCCACATCATGACCATCTAACTATTTACAAGTCATACGACCAAAACTAGTCAAGCTAGAATTGTGAATTTTTAACACTCCTCCTCACTATCTAACTTGGTTCAATCATTTGCTAATCACTCCAAGTGATGATTTGAACTTCATAAAAGGTGTTTTTTGAAGTGGTTTAGTAAGTAGATCAGCTACACATTCATTGCTTGGAACATGCTCCAAAGCAATCTCCTTGGCTTGCACCATTTCTCTCACAAAGTGATGGCATATCTCAATGTGCTTAGATCTTGCATGGAAGATTGGGTTAGATGCAAGGTGTTGGGCTGATATATTGTCATTGTAAATGATTTGTACCTCCTCTGAATCCATGATCTTTAGCTCCACCAATAATCTCTTGATCCAAAGTACCTCCTTTGTAGTGGTTGTCAAAGCTTTGTACTCGGCCTCGGTTGAAGATAGAGATATAGTTTCTTGCTTTTTTGAAGGCCATGAAACCACACCTTCTCCTATGAAAGTTGAATAGGCACTTGTTGATTTCCTATCCCTCTTGTCCCCTGCAAAATCTGAATCACTAAATGCATGAAGGTTAATCACATCTCCTCTATATAGAATCCCAAAATCCAATGTACCCTAGATGTATCTTAGAATCCTCTTAGCCTTTTTCCAATGGATATTCAATGGCTTTTGCATGGATTGGCTCAACCTACATACACTAAAGCTAAGATCTGGTCTAGTTATAGTGATCCACATAAGGAGCCTATAAGTTGCCTAAACAAAGTGATGTCCATGAAGGATCTTTCATCATCTTCATTTGGCACTTTAACATCTTGCTCCATTGGTGTGTCAACACTGTTGCATACTTCCATATTAAATTTCTTCAAAAGACTTTGAGCATAGTTTACTTGACTTATAAAGATAAAATCAGACCCTATAAGTACTTCTATGCCTAAGATGAAGTGAAGACACCCTAGATCTACCATCTTGAACTCTAAGGATAGATCTATCTTGATTTTTTCAATACCATCAACATTATTTCCACTAATGATAATGTCATCTACATAAATGAGTAAAAGTACAATACCAACATCACCAAACTTAATGTAAAGAGTGGGATCATATTCACTTTGAGCAAAAGAAAGTGAAATAAGATAGCAATGTAGTCTTGAATTCCAAGATCTCGAGGCTTGCTTCAAGCCATAGATGCTTCTTTGGATATGGCATACTTTGTTCTCCATTCCATGCTTGATTAACCCTTGTGGCTGCTCCATATAGATATCCTCTTCCAAAAAACCATTCAAGAAAGCATTAGAGACATCCATTTGACATAAGATCCATCCAAAATGTGATGCAAATGCAATGATTAGCCTTATTGTGACCATCTTGGCCATGGGTGCAAAAGTTTCCTCATAGTCTATCCCTCTCTCTTGAGCATAACCTTTTGCAACTAATATTGCTTTATGTTTGTTAACACTCCCATTTGCATTCAACTTAAGCTTGAAGACCCACTTGCATCCTATTACATTCCTTTGAGGTCTCTCAACAAGCAACCAAGTTTCATTCTCAATCAAGGCATCACAATCATCCAACATAGCTTTATACCATTCTTTGGAGTTCAATGCATCTTCAACATTAGATGGTTCTTCAAAACTAGATAAAGCATAAGAAGTGGATGAGATACCCTCAACTTGATGTCCTTTGTCTTGATATGTGAGCCTTGATGGCTCCACTTTTGCCCTTGAAGATCTCCTTGGTGTGATAGGTGGGTTTGGTGCTTGCTCCTCCATGAGCTCCTCCTCAAAACCAAGATCTTGCTCCTCAGCCATCTTCTTCTTGATTGTTGGAGCACTTGAGCCTTCTTCAAGCATATGCATATGACGTTCATCAAAGATAACATCCCTTGAAACAACAAATTTGTTAAAGGATGGGAGATAGACTTTGTAGCCCTTGCTTGAGCTTATCCAAGCATGATCCCTCTTGTGGAAGATGGCTCCTCCTTGGTTCTTGTTTCCAATGGCACATGCACATAACATATACACCCAAAAAGTTTCAAGTGATTAAGATTGGGTTTCTTTTCATACAACATCTCATAAGGAGTTTTGCCTTCAATTGCTTTGCAAGACACCCTATTCATCAAGTAGTTTGATATACAAGAGAGTCACCCCAAAAGGATTTGGGCAAACAAGCATCTAATCTTAAAGCCTTAGAACATTCACATAATGTTCTATTCCTTCTTTCAACAACTCCATTTTGTTGAGGAGTGTAAGGACAAGAAGTCTCTTTCTTGATCCCTTCCTCCTCACAAAAGGCCTTGAACTCATTGGAGATGAATTCTCCACCATTGTCACTTCTAAGAATCTTGATGCTATGATTATGATGCTTTTCAACAAACAACTTGAACTTTACAAAAGTATCAAATACTTGAGACTTGAAGGAAAGTAAGAACACCCAAAAATATCTTGAGTAGTCATCAATGAAGGTTAAAAACATGGATGAACCTCCATTAGATTTGGTGCTAGCAATGTGCACATCCGAGTGTATGAGTTCAAGAGGATGAGATGAATTGGTGATGGAGTTAGGAAACACCTTCTTATGTGCCTTGGATAAGGCACAAGCTTCACAAACCTTGTCCTCCTTCCCAATAGACCTTGGTAGGCCTAAAGCATACTCCTCCTTGATCATAGCCTCCATGGAACCCGAGTTGACATGTCCAAGTCTTTTGTACCATAAAGTAAAGGTAGATATCTTGCTCTTCTCGGCCAACATGACAACATTAGTATCCACAAATGCATCCAACTTATAAAGTTTGCCAAGTCTAGTGCCCTTGGCCACTATATTACCCTTCTTCTTGATGAAACATTCATTTGAAGCAAAGTCAACATTGAAACCATTGTCTACCATTTGGCCAACACTTGGTAGATTCTTTGTTATTGTAGGAATGTACAAAACACCTTCTATGTTGATCTTTTTGGAAGATCCTAAGCAAAGGGGAATGCTACCAACTCCTTCAATCTTACAAGCTTCATCATTTGCTGTATAGATAGACTTTATAGGTCCATCATAAGATAAGAGAGAAGAGAAAAACTCCCTTTTGCTAGTCATGTGTGAACTAGCACCCGAGTCAATCCACCAAGGATTTTCTCCTTTGAAACTTGTTGAAGAAAATATGGACATCATGAGAGAGTACTCATGTGAACTCTCCTCCTCCTCATCTTTGCTCATGTTGGCTTGGCTTTGATCTTGCTTCTTCTTGAAGCATTCCAAGGCATAATGCCCCATCTTGCTACAATAGTAGCACTTCACCTTTGATTTGTCCTTCTTGACTTTGGTGGTTGATGGAGATGCCTTTGAGGGTCCTTCTTGATCCTCAAGCTTTGAAGACTTCTTGAATGTTGATCCTTTGCCTTTGGACTTGCCTTTTCCTTTGGTGAAGAGAGCTGGGTCATCTCCACCTTGGATGGAAAGTCTATCCATCCTCTCTTGCATTTGGCTCCTTCTTGATTCCTCGGCCATGAGTGTGCCTTGGAGTTCTTCAAGTATGGGTAGCTTACCCATAATTGCATATCCCTGAACCAGATTGTCAAACTCAAAGCTTAGTCCATTCAATATGAGCTGAACAAGCTCTTCATCCTTGATAGGATCACCTATGAAGGCTAGCTCTTTGTTCAATTCCTTTACTCTTAGGACAAAAGTATGTGCACTCTCTCCTTTCTTTTGATAGCTTCTATAGATTTGATTCTTCAAAGCTAACATTCTAGTTTGGTTCTTGGATTCATAGACCTTTTGCAAAGTCTCCCAAGCATCTTGAGCCGAAATGCAATCTCCGACCTCTCTTAAGAGTTCATTTGCAACATTCATTTTTATGCAATGTAGTGCAACATTGCACCTCTTGATGTATTTGGCTTTTTCTTGAGGATGAATAGGTTCACCCTCCTTACCATTTACAATTTCCATCAGATCTTGCATGATCATGATGGATTCCATTCTAACTTTCCATATGGAATAGTTAGTTTTGTTGAGCCTTTCATTAGTATCCAAAAGATATGCATTTATAGATGCCATCTAGTCTCCTAATCAAGGACTTGACACAAATGAAGGTTACTTCTATTGATTTGATTGAAAATATACCTTATCCCACTTCTTAGGGACCTGAAAAGATCAGTAATATACTTCCTATAAAGATCTAAGAATGATCTCTAACAAAATCAAATCATAGAATACTAGAAACAATGCACTTGCTTGATTGAAGTAGACAATACTAGTAGAATTGCCCCTCTTTCTATAAAGAACATTAAAGCTTCCAAATGATCTGATCAAGAGTGAATTTCAGCAACCTAATATACTTCCAAAATCACTTGTAAAAGATCTAAATGGAACTTAATGAGGATGCAACACAATCTACTATCCAATCACAAGCAAAAAATGATCAAAATTGATGAAAAATTGATCTAATTTGGTGCATAAGTCAAGCAATGGTTGGACTGAACCTAAATCACTTTAGGAGGTGTCCACTACACCTTAGAACAGCCTTGAAGAGTCCCCAAAACTCTTATCTTCCCTCTCCTTGAATGCTAGAAAGCCTCCTCTATGAAATCACCTCCAAAGCTCGCTTAGAAATCAATGCTTGGAGCAAGCAAAACTTGCTATCTTGGTAATGTGAATTGAATTCAACTTTGCCTCTGGTTTTAGACACCTAAACACCTGCAAATGAAGTCACACAACACCAATCACTCCAATGTATTTGACTCACTTTGAGTTCTAGAATCAATGCTAGATGCTAAGATCCAATCTACACAAGATTTAGATCAAAAATTGTGATCAAATTGAATGAAAACCAAGGATTTAGCTCATTTCAGCCTTTAGGCTCTGGTACCATGTAAAAATTACAGCAAATAAGGATCCTAAAACACTTGAAATGATGAGGTAAACAATAGATTATGATCTCATAAGATTAGCACAAGTTGAAGCATCAAATTCCATCAAAAATCTATGCTTGAACCTCACTAAATGGCCCAAATCCTTGAAGAAGGCTTCACACGTGTGAAAGTACGGCCTCCCACAGTCTGAGTACTGCACACCATACCTACATTCAATCCTATAATCATTAGTAATCACAAGTACTCAAACAATTATGAACATAGAGAGCAATTGCACCATTATGAGAGAAAAATCATGAAATTGCTTGATTTATTTTGGTGAGATATCATCACCTATATATACATGATGCATCATGGTTTTGGGTAGGTATGAGTAGCCCTAAACCTATCCCTAATGCTAATTTTGGTGGATCTTTCATCCCTACCAAGTTAGGGTTGGAATCTTGGAGATCCCTCAACAATGCAAAAACTACCAAAAATAGCTCCTATTTTTTCTCTCTTGTATCTAAGCATAATTTGGACTCATTCCAAAGGTTCTAACACTTAGGTCTACTTGAGAACATCCTTATGAATGGAATCCTATGCTATTTGGCACGTGTGACAAGCCACATCATGACCATCTAACTATTTACAAGTCATACGACCAAAACTGGTCAAGCTAGAATTGTGAATTTTCAACAACAAAACCGTCAAAGTATAATGAAAAGATACCACTACTATCCATCGTTATCCATCGCTGGGGGACAGTAGATAAGAATTTTTAGAGGATGAAGCAATCTGTCCATCACTGGATCAAGCAAGAGGAGAGCAACATAGCAAAGAGTCGACAGGAAGAGAGCATACCAAATAGATCTTCTTGTAAGTATCGAACTACTAGGGCGCACTTTCCGTAGGTGAAAGATCCGAAAAAACTCTTCACATTGTTGTAAGGAGGAAATGTCGAGAGCTGCAGGTTATATAGTCATATACCGAAGTTTCTTGGAAGGTAACGTGCATTCAAAAAAAGGAGGAAAATTATGTTTCCCTCCATTATAGTTATAGTTTAAAAATCTTTGTAGAGTCCTCTACTTGTTTTTTAAAAAAAAAATTGGTAGTTTCTTCACCTCTTAAAGAAACTTTTTTATTTTAGGTGTAGAAGGTTGGGTAAGTCAAAAACCTTGCTAACTGCCCACCAAGGAAGAGTAAATATTTGTAGGCAAATCAAAAGATAGTCCAGGAAAAGTTTCTTGCATGAGTAGTTTATCGATGATTAAACATTACTTGTCTTTCAAAAAACCATTTCTTTGAAATGCTTCACATAAAGTCTTAACAAACATTTGTTGTTTATTACAACAATACATAGCTGCAATAACCTGGGAAACAATGATCTTATAGGAATTGTAAATTGGTCTATTGGAGGCCAAATGTATGTATTGTAAACAACGGAAAGGTAAATCTCTTCTTTTGTCATATTTAGAAAGGAGTATTGCACCATCTATAGGGTCAAAAGCAATGGTGATATTTAAAAAGTTTACCATATTGTTGGCCATTCGACTTTCATCAATATCAAGATATTCTATTAGATAAATCCAGAAAGGGTTATCCGACGTTCTAGGTTGCATTTTGTCCAAAAATTTCCCGATAAGGGGATTGCTGATAAAGCATATGTCATCAATATATTTGAATGGATATTTGAAATTATTTATAAATTGTGTTGGCTTCAATTTTGCTAGCCTTTTGATAAACCGCATTTCAAAATATGAGAGATACCAGTTACACCATTCCATTCACAAATCGTTTCCATGTCAATAGCATTCCATTATACTGAATCTTTCTTGTTCCAGGTCCATTAAAAATCTTTGCTCTCCATTTATAATGAAGAGTTTTTCCCTTTGTAAACTTGAAGGCAAACATGATTCGTTTATTCATAACAGTCTTAAGACCATCCAGTCCATCCAAGGGTATATTCTCGTAGCATTTGGAGATGTCTGTGGCTTTTATGCAGTAAATGTCCTTGGGTATATTGAGATAGAAATCGACAGAGGAGTCACATTGCATAAAGTTGTATCCCCATTTAGGTAGCTCTTGTATGTTTTTGCCTTAAGGCCTGCCCCTTCCATGATGAAAGAATGCAGCATACTAAGAACCCATGTCATGAACTTAGCGAGTCTAGAAAAATAACACTCATGGACGTTTGTGATCCATCTGAAAAAAAATTTGAAAGTGCATAAAAGATAGGGAAGCTCATTAGAATAAATGAAATCATCTGGTAGTACATTTTCCATGGCAGCTTTTATATGTTTTATAGAGTACTGAACATAATTGTTTGATTTGTCAGGAAAAGGTTCAAAGTCTTGACTATCAAGCCTTTCAATTGCAAGCTTTCTGACAAGATGAATACAAATAAAGCATGGATTATGTTGTGCTTTATCAACACCATTGACATATAGATATTTGATTAGCCATTGACGTTCATTATTGGCATCAATCTTTTTTTGTAATGTTAAAGTATTCCCTTGAATCCATTTTCTTTCTTTTAAGAACTCAATAGTGGCAAGTCTACATATATCAGCATGTTTTAAAACTATATCTTTGTCCATCATTGCATAAAAGTCTCATAAGCTCGATCCAACCATCATATAGTTCATTAGCAACATTTTATATGCATGTATGTTTCAAAGTGATATGATTAAGACCTTTTTCTATGGATTTTCTGAGGTACTTACTTCTAATAATATTGCAGTCCATTGTAAGTACATGTTCAAATCTTTACGAAATAAAATTTTTGAAACATTTTAGAGAAGGGCAAGAACATGAAGGTAGATTTTCAATATCAAAATTGCAAAAACATCAAACGGAAAATACCATTCACTTTTGATGTTAGTCATGTATGACCAAGCAAACACAATATCATGAAAGGACTCGTGTATAAGGCCAAAGATCTGTAATAAAATGCGAGTGTAAAAGTGTCTCACATGAATGGTCTCAAACATCCTATTACAATAGCGTAAATGTAAAAAGATCTTTGCCTTGTCCTTGCACATGTTGAGCTGAAGTCAATCCACTGCATTTCTAGTAAGAGTTCTTCTATCCAAATCCTCGTCATCTTGTGAGCCAGTCAATCCCTATAAAAGTTCAGTCTTTTAACCAGTAAGTCTTCTTTTGTAGCACTGTCTTGTCCTTCCTTTCCTTTATATCCAGTAAACTTCTTTCTTTTCCCCATATTTTGTCTGAAACCACCAAACTTGGATTGTTTAGATTGAAAGAACCAGGTCTTTTATTTGAGTTTTGGAAGAATTTATCTTGGAGGGTAGAAAAACTTGGTCTTTTGAGGAGGCGTTCAGTCTCTCTGATATTTTCGGCATCTCTTAGGTTGGCAAGGAATTTGGCAGAAGGGTTCACAGCAAGTTCTATAGATGCATCAATCATGTGTTGGCGTATAAAAAGGAAAGTGAGGTGTGACTTGACAACATCTCTAGCAGGCTTGTGTAGCCACAAGAAAAAGGCATTCATCTAATTTGGAAGGATGACCTAGGGAAGAATTTACTCAGATTGTTCATCATGAACCAGACACCATGATCGAACCATACAATAGAGGAGTTATTTTAACACTTGTCCCCACATCTATAGTTGAAGAAAGGTCTTTTCCAGTTCCAAATTCTAGCTTTGCAGATTTGTACCTCTTTTTCAGTCAGATGTGCAAGTAAAAGCTAGAGTTCAATAAGTATTGGGACAAGAAAGTTCACAGTGGGTAAGCTCCAAAGTTTAAAAGCAGTGCTTATTTAAAAGCAAATTGTTAATTATTATGAGTAAGAAGAGCTTACACTGACAAGTATGCTATCTTTTAGTCTATTTAAGAAAAAGCTTGCCAAGTATATACATGTGTGAAAGTGCATCGCGAATCCAAAGAGCGAATTGATGAGCGATTATGTAGTCTTAGTAATTGTTGAGAATGAAGAGACATAACAGTGTTCATATCTTTCTTTAAAAAGTATGACAAAGTGAAAGCAAGAGATGAGCAAGTGTATGCTTATGTTGTAGTAGACCATTGTCTACCAGCGATGATACACCTATATTCGTCAAGAAGACGATCAGTATAATGTGTTGCAATGTCTTCAACGTTGTCCAGACAACAATGGAGGTGAGAGCATTGATTACTATATGTGTCAATAGTGTATGTAATCAAACTATCAGTGAGAGGCAAGCTCATCGTTGTTCCAGTGAGGGCAAATATGGTTTTAGAAGCCATGCAAGCTATTTTTATCATAGCTTCTGTCTGCAGACAGCAGATGTATCAAGCGATGTCAATGCACCACCATCAAGTGTAGCGTTTGCTAAATAACATTATTCATATGACATGAAACCAACCATTATGTGCACATAGATAGGATTGTGATCCAGCGCCCATCCTTTATCATTCTATTAGTATGAAAACCCAAAACAAGCCATGAAAACATCAACCAATAATGAAAACAAGAATGTATCATACTGTAATGAGTAATGCTGATGATCGTCTACTCGTAGATGGGCGCTACAAAGCGTAAGCCAGCATGAAGAGAGGGAGGAGGAGGAGGAAGTGTGGTAGCGCTGTAGCAGTGGGACTCTTTATCATTTGCCTTTCCCTTTCACCAACCTAAATTGTGGAAGAGGTAAGTGATCTCATTCGTTGGATATGATAGAGCATATCCTAACCGTTGAAAATGGAGGCAAAGCCCATTGAGAAGTTTTTTGAATTTGAAAAGAAACTCTTTTTTGGCGTAAACTTTCTTTTGTGTGTTTAGATGACTTAGCATTCATTCGGCAAAGCGTAAATAACCCAATGGAATATCGTTGAGTAAGATTCATGAGAGAGAGAGAGAGAGAGAGAGAGAGAGAGAGAGAGAGAGAGAGAGAGAGAGAGAGAGAGAGAGAGAGAGAGAGAGAGAGAGAGAGAGAGAGAGAGAGGAGAGGAGAGGGAGAGGGAGAGGGAGAGGGAGAGGGAGAGGGAGAGGGAGAGGGAGAGGGAGAGGGAGAGGGAGAGGGAGAGGGAGAGGGAGAGGGAGAGGGAGAGAGAGAGAGGAGAGAGAGAGAGAGAGAGAGAGAGAGAGAGAGAGAGAGAGAGAGAGAGAGAGAGAGAGAGAGAGAGAGAGAGAGAGAGAGAGAGAGAGAGAGAGAGAGAGAGAGAGAGAGAGAGAGAGAGAGAGAGAGAGAGAGAGAGAGAGAGAGAGAGAGAGAGAGAGAGAGAGAGAGAGAGAGAGAGAGAGAGAGAGATCTTACTATGTTATTAAGAAAGCACTTAGGTGTGGTCAACTCAACAATAGCCTTGCATGAATGTGGTAGTCTAGGGAGAACTGGAAAATGGGAGTTGGTTATATTTTTCAAACTATTGCATCATTGTGGTTTCACGTGGATTTTTAGTTAGAATTAAAGTTAGAACCACTGTGTTACTGTACTGTGGGTCCTATCAGTGGATAAGGATCAGTTGGCCTCGCCACGAGGCAAGTCGACAGGACACGCGTCCCGCCAACGGCAACCTGGGTCATGCATGGGTTGCCTGAGTGAACAACTATATGTACAGTGTAATTTCATTTTGAGAAATACAGTTGCTATGTGAGCTTGCTGAGGAGAGTGATTTTCTGTTTGTGTTACTGTGTAGCATGATCTGTGTTCCTGTGCAAAGCAAATTCTAAGTTGGTATCAGAGCCGTACAGGGAGTGTACACAGTACAGTGTCGTCGTTGAAGAGAGCTTCGGGAGAACTGTCTTCTAAGAGTTCGGGGTTTTACGGTGGGTTGAAGACGGAAAGAGAAGCACTGGTGCATGGTTTCTAATTCATAGAGGCTTGCTAGGCTCAGCAGAGGGATTATTAGCCTGTGCATAACATCAGACAAGGAAAAATTTGGTGAAAAATTGACAATTTCGAAGCCAGCTGAAAATTGAAACCAGACTTGGAATTACAGTTTTTATACATAACTAGTGATTTCTTCGCTGTTTGTGCACCGTTTTGGATGTCGTAAGGACAGGAAGGAAGCTAATCACACTGCCAATCAGCCATGGAGAGATTCTGAGGTTTATATCAGAGATTTGTCTCCAGACAGTTAACCTAGCAGATTTGCGGTAAAAAGGTGAAAAAGCCACTTTGTCAAGTTGAGCTAAAATCATCGTTTCTCCACGGAATTTCCTGACTGAACACTCTATAGTCATGGATTCAGTAGGGCGACCCTGCTCCAGGCCTCAGATCGTGCTCAAAACGATCCACAGGAGAGCTTGATCTGATGTTTTTCAGAGAAGGGAGGCGCGACCGCAGGCAGGGAAGTCGCGGGCAGTTCGCGCGCCCAACGCGATGAAGAACTTAGTGTACCGAAGTTAATAGTGTATGCAGGAGTTTGGTTCGATGCCCAGATGTACTTTGAACCTTTAGATGAGGTGTCAAATGAATCAACGGTCCAGAATCTGTGATGGGAGAGAAATTTGAATCACAAGATTTGGTTCAGCCATTGGATGAGCTTTAAACAGGGTCCTGAAGAATTGAAGTGCATTCTGGCCTTCAACTTCATTAAAAATTTTCATACTAAAAGTTGAGTTGGGTCCCTTCACAAGTGAAGAGTGAAGTTTCTTCAAAGTGAAGAAACAGTTCAAAAGCTAGAAAAGTCCCTATTTTTGGGTCCTTTGCCCGTTTTGACCCAAACGAAAGGCTATAACCTCCAAACGAAGGGCACCCGGACTGTACCTGCAAGTACGGTACAGCAAAACAGAGCAGTTGCAGTGGAGAAAGTGTTTGGAGTATGCCAAAAGTGGTTTTACCATTCCACTGGGCACGTTGTTGGGAATTGACGACTGAGTGCATTTCGAAAGGCGACGCCGATTTGGCTTTCAAATTGGTGGAAAAGCGGCGAGTGGCCTGGTAAGAAAAAAAGTGCAGGTCATTATTTTCAACTTCTGACATCACTGTTGGCCTCGACATACTGTTCTTAGCCTAAGGCACAAGCAGTTTTGCGATGGCAAATATGGGAGAGTCCATTTTGAGTGAAAGTAGCAAATTGGACGGGATTTCCAACTATGCAGTGTGGAAATTCAAAATGAAAAACATACTGATGGAGAAAGATGTGTGGGAAGTCGTCACAGGTGATGAGAGAAGGCCGCCAAATGAAGCAGACATCAAAGTGTTCGACAAAAAAAAGAGGAAAGCTTTGACCTTCATTAACTTGTCAGTGAAGGATCACATCATTACCCACATTTGTGATGCTATTACACCCAGAAAGGCATGGGATGTGCTAAAGGAGCAGTTTGAGACGTCAAATCCGTCAAGAATCATGTTTCTGAAGTCAAAGTTGAATAGTGCCCGCATGGAGCAAGGAGAGCACATTCAGACGTACATGACCAGAATCAAGACAATGAGAGATGAACTGCATTCTATTGGAGAGCGCATACGTGATGTGGAGCTGGTGCATAATGCATTATGCGGCATTGCAGAACCCTATCAGATGTTTGTGAGTGGAATAGCATCAAGAGAAAGATTGCCAACCTTTGACGAGCTCACAAGAACCTTGATGCGGGAAGAGCAACGACGAGAAATGGCGAAAGCTAGACGTCAAAATACTGATGATCAGGCACTTGCAACATGCCAAAAACAAGGCAAGGGCAAGGGCAAGAAGAAGACTAAACAACAATTTGCCAAGTCTCAGGAGGATGAGGGATCTTCCAGCAAAACTAAGAAGAAAGGCAAGTGCTTCCATTGTGGTAAAAAGGGCCACTGGAAGAGTGAATGTCGCAAATTCCTGGCGGAACAAGGCAAGGGGAAACCAAAACAAGCAGGTAACCTTGTCGATGAGGGTGAGATTGAAGACTCTAGCATCTTCATATCTGCATTGTCATCTAATCAAGATGATCAAGCATGGTATATTGACTCAGGAGCCACAAGACACATGACAGGTAACAAGATCTGGTTCAGTAGTTTGAAGGCGTTGGATAATGGAACATCTGTTTCACAAGCAAATGGTGAGGTGTGCATGATCAAGGGGATAGGCACAGTTTCAATCCAACTGCCTGACGGCAAAAGCAGGATGATCAGGGAGGTACTTTACGTACCAGGTTTGAAGAAAAATCTACTTTTTCATAGTATGGCTTGATTCATAGGAAGCATGATGGTTTACCTGAGTTGTGTGGCTATGTGGATGCGGACTGGGGAGGTGACTACGATGATCGTAGATCCACCACAGGATATATATTCCAGTTTTGTGGTAATTGCTTTTCCTGGTCTAGTAAGAAGCAAAGTACAGTTGCTCTTTCCACCACATAAGCAGAGTATAAGGCAATGTGTAGTGCTGCACAAGAAGCTATATGGTTGAGACAAATCTTGGAAGAAATTGGCATGAAGCAGAAAAATCCCACGACTTTACATAGCGACAGCCAGAGTGGCATTCAGCTAGCAAAGAATCTAGTGTTCCATGCGAGAACTAAACACATTGAGATTCAATATCACTTCATACGTGAGAGGCTGCTGAGTCGTGAAATTCATGTTGTTCATTGTAGCACAGAAGAACAACTAGCTGATATTTTCACTAAGCCACTTACTGGAGAAAAGTTTGATAAGTTTAGATCAAAACTTTCTGTATTTAAAGTTTGTTGACTTTAAAGCTATGTATATGACTGTATAAAAAGTGACTCTACTTTAAGGGAGAGAGTTAGAATTAAAGTTAGAATCACTGTGTTACTGTACTGTGGGTCCTATCAGTGGATAAGGATCAGTTGGCCTCGCCACGAGGCAAGTCGACAGGACACGCATCCCGCCAACGGCAACCTGGGTCATGCATGGGTTGCCTGAGTGAACAACTATATGTACGGTGTAATTTCATTTTGAGAAATAAAGTTGGTATGTGAGCTTGCTGAGGAGAGTGATTTTCTGTCTGTGTTACTGTGTAGCATGATCTGTGTTCCTGTGCAAAGCAAATTCTAAGTTTTTTGCCTTCTTGATTCGTTTGAGTTACAACATTAACTAGAGAAGGTTAGCCAATTGGAGTCATCGAAGTTCTTGCGGCCCTTAAACTTCAATGGCTCACTTAAGCTGCGTATATTCACTTGGAATAAAAGAATAAATAGAGAGGATTTTCCAATTGGACCTTGAAGTCTAATTTTTTTGTCGATACCACTCACCTCTAAAATTTCAAGGAAGGAAATTTTGATTGACATTAAAATCTACATAAATAGCTACATACATCTCAAAAAAAAGTAGAACAAAAAGTTTATGTAAAAGAGGCATTTGGAATTTCCTAGTCCTTGTTCTTTTCCTTTTAAAAGTGAGCTTCTTTTTTGTGCTTTTAGCCTTCCTTTATATGCTCAACAAAGCATGTACTCTTTTCACTTTCAATGTTGACGTTGAGTCTTAATGGGTGGTAGCTATAAAATCAACTACCATTCAAAAGCAAGTCTAAAATCACAAAAAACAAAAAACAAAACAAAAGTAAGTTGTACAAAGTGGTTATAGGGCTCATCATGCAATAGTGACACAAATAATCAAATGCCATCCACATATATGAAATGTATGAACAGTAACATTTCATTTCTATGTTGTTGTCGATTGTGACAATTGGTGTTGTGGATATGTGCAAATCATTTTTATGATATATTTTTAAGCTATTGTACCACATTTACTTAACACATGATACATAATAGTTCAATTAGAGCCAAGAACATGTATGGATAATAAACTCAATGTCTTCAATCAGAATATGCATGTGTATTCCCTTAGAACATGTGTGGCCATAGTTATGTCTCCGTAACTTGGCATAATATAAACAATTATAGCAAAGTTGTTGATATCAAAGTTTGTTATTATAGCAAATGAAGTGAAGAGGTCAATGAAATGTTTATAAAACAAAAACCCACATTGCAATACAATTGACATCGTTGTGTAGAACAATTATGGGTGTGAAATAGATACATATGCATGACATAAGAGTGAACGCTTTAAAACGAAGTACTCTAAGCACTACAATTGACATCATTGTAGAGTAGAACAATTATGGGTGTGAAATAAATACATACGCATGACATAAGAGTGAACGCTTCAAAATGAAGTATTCTAAGCACTTTTGGGCTTTCACACTAAAATTTGCATTTCGTAGACAAATAATAGTTTTCTAGTGGCAAGTGACACTTACCCATGATTAGAGTCTAGATAATGGTGGCATTTCAAAGGTGTCATAAGGAGTAAATATTATAAAGAGTTTGACAACATGTCATTTTTTTTAGTGTTAATGATATTTGAAGGTCGTTGCCATGGAACTTGTATGAGAAAGAGAAGCGGCATGCAAAAATATATCACATTGTTATGGCAAGACTTCGGACAAGAAGATTGAAGAATCCCATCATACAACTAGATTGATAATCTATATTATAGATAAGGCAATCAAAATTGTAAATTTGACATGTTGGAAAAAACCATATCTTAACATAGAGCTTTTTAATACTCCGATAAGACATTTTGAGTTGAAGAAATTGACATGTTGGGAAAATCACATCTTGACATTGAGCTTTTATATGCCCTTTGATGTTTTAAGAAGGCACTCCATGTCTTGATGGCTGCCCAAAGGATCCTTATAGAACCTGTTGAGCCTTATTGAAAGAAAACATCGTATTCTTGTCAGACAATATTAAATAAGATGACCATTGTTGAAAATATTTCAAAAGGTCTAATTGTATAGTTACCAAAAAAAAAAGTACATAGCTTCAATTAAACATTTCAAGCTATTTACAATGTATAGAAGAGGACTTCATTTTTTGCAAAACTTGTCCTCGATGTTGGTTAAAAACAAGCTAACTTAAAAAAACACCATGCATCATCACATAATATGCAATAGAATTCCAATGAATGAACACCATTCTCTGCTTTTACTATAATGCAAACATGAGTATACTAGAACCTTTGAAGTATATGAAAAAGAATTGCCTAGTGATAAATAAATGTAAGAATCAAAACAACATCTACACTACAACTCCTCAATAAACTTTTTAAAATTCTGGTTACCCATTCTTGATTGAAAACCAATGTAAAGAAAATTTATAATCATTTGCAATCAAAACAAGAAAAAATGGAGGTGAAATGAATGAGTCTCTTTGCATCAAAAGAAAGCCTTTTTGCAAAAAATTAAAAACCATTTCTTTTTGGGCAACATGGCCATGAACATGATTATTAGTTAGACTCTAGTGTAATTTCATTTCAATGATATGAACTTCCACATAGCCTACATGCTCATAAATCTCTTTGAAAATTGAGATTGCGCCTTGAAGTATGTAACTAAGTGACACGATCCTTATTACAAGTAGGTGTTCATCATGCTAAAAACGCATTAAAAAATCACCATGAAGGCCATTGCTAGAGATTTTGACCTCTCTTGGGTAAGTACATTGATCCAAATCATAAGTTACGTACATCTACAACCATTGATATAGCACTAGCAAAAAGTTGTCACCCAATTATCCTCACATTGGACTTTGAGAATGCACTTGATACGTTTAACTACAATCAAATTTGGACAAACTTTGAATGCGTAATAAGATTTATAAAATCTCTTTTCTCTATTGCTTCTGTTGTGAGTCAAATCAACAAAATGAGACTAGTAAGAATAGTACAGAAGTATGGTGACGTGGAGATGTCATCTCTCACATATCCTTTATGTTATTGCCACACTAGTTTGGAAGAGAGAAGGGGGGGGTGGGAGGGTGGAGTTAAGGGTATTTGTATTGTTTTTTGAAGGTACTACCTTATTTTCCCTAGCTTTTAGAGATAACATGAAGCCTATATTTGATGTTTTGAATACATTTTAAGACCTTGTGGATTCAAAGTTTATATTGAAAAAGTTGATCTTTTACGTGGGAGTTTAAGGGAATGACTAGCTAGTTGAAAAGCTACCATCTCAATGGGCAATATAGTTCGGCACGTATTCTCACATACTTGTCTTTGGAATTGATGTTTTACATTATATCCTTGAAAAAATTTAGGCAAAGTTGGGTAAATGAGAAGATCCTTATCTATAGGGTACCACTTTTGTGGCTAGATTGCACCTGAGAGCCACCTTGAAACTATCACTAAAATAATGAGGCAACTTTTTGGAAAAAATATAGTTCATTGTGTGACTTCAAGGATTTGTATAGCCCATATTGAAGATGAGGTTTAGGTCTTCTTGATCTGTAAGCCCAATATTGCTTCTTTTTCTTTTAGAGCAAAATTATTTAAAACTCAAGTAGTTAGTAATTTTGTATGGTAAAGATTAGGCAAATGATTCATGATGCTAAATCCTTGATATCAAGAAAATGGAGATGATTTTCTTCCGACAATGAATGTTTGTGTCATTTTGAACTTAATTTTTCATCAAGCTTTCTTTGTAAGAAAATTTTCCTATGTTTTAAAAAATGTAAAGGAGGATCTGTACAGCTAGATGGGGGGTTAAAGAGAGATTTCTAGGATGAAATATGCTCATCAAAATTGTTGGGACTTGACAACAAAACATGGGTCACCCCAGATCCTGCTACTACTAGGAAAATTGCTAGAATGTGATTTGTGAATTGGGAGCATTTTTCAAACCTGAATGAACATTTAAATATCTTTGAACAAGTATACAAAAGATCTTTTGCTCTCAAACAATGAAGTAAAATTGGTGGAACACGTGCTAAGTGTTGGCAAACATTTTGACTTATTGAACAACAAAAAGTAATTGAATCATAAGTGGAAATAACTCTTTAGGAACACATTGGTTACAAAATTTTTTGTTTCAGAATGAAATGTCAACACTACTGAAAGCACTAGTAATGTGTCAAGTGAATAAAGAGATATTTGTAGGTTGACTAAGGAACTGGAATTGCACTCATCAAGAAATGCGAAGTAGAATAGTTTACTTACAAACAGAGTATGAGATGTCACTGGTTAGAAAGAGATTTTTTTCCATAATAACCTATGTTTGCTCCATCAAAATGAAATTGAAACTATGGAGCATATAGTTTCAAGTAGTCATTTTTTTTTTTGGGATTACTTGCAAAGATACTATGGATGGGTGCCAAATTGATGAGAAAAAAATGCTTCTTGGTTCTTTGCATTCTAACTGAAAAAACTGACGTGTGGTAGGTATTCAAATCCTCTGTCTTAGCAAATTTGAAAATTCGAAATCAAAGGCTTTACTTAATGGGGATGGTTCTACTTTTGTGGTCAACAATATTGTTAAAAGATGCCTGCAAGCTATAGTATGTGATGGAAAAAATGGTGCAGATCCAGCTGGATATCCATGACACAACTAAGGACAGCTTGTTTACAAACAGTTTTTCAGTAGAGAGAGTTAGTCTCCCTATTATTCTTGCTTCATGTTTAACAATCAGTTTCAAGAGTTGGGAGTTTTCCATTACTTTCATGGTTTTTTTGAAAAGTGATCCTTATCCTTTCCACATTAAGTTGTAAACACAAACTCAGTCATCAATACTAGAAATTGCAAAACTTTCAATCATGAAGCAGCAGGCAATTTGTTAACCTTACACTATGAAGTTGAAACATCTCAGTGCATTTACAATGATGTGGCATGAAGAGTTCAGGATCTCGTCCTGATTATACTTTCTAGTAGCATTCATAAAATCTCTCAGCGCTTGTGATTCCAAAGTCATTATGTTTTATGAGGACTCACATTGAAACTATGATGAAATTGCTTGAGATACGCAAGGAGCTCTAAACATGAATAACAACCATTTTCAAATCACAACTTGCATTTGCTAAAGAGCTTAAACCATTTCTAGCAGCAAAGTCATTTTAAGATTTTCACAATTCAAATGCTTGCCTTCTGAGCTGTCCCATGCACATAATACAGAAATTATTTTTTAAATACCATAAGACAGAATTAGTCTTATGGTATTTAATGTGTTTAAGTTCATGCAATCAATAGAGAAAGTTTTGATCTTGCTGGACTCATCCTAACCCTCTGTGAAATCATGTAATTGTCACCAGGAGCAATAAACTCTATAAAGCTTACACCAGTAATAGGGGTCCTGTTGAACATTCGTTTTTTCTTCTAACAATGATCAAATATGTCAATGCACATTCATAATATTCCAAAATTTTCAAAGTTCAGGTTAGCGCGAGCAACGTGATAAAAAATAATAGCTCATAGAGAAACTGCAATCTGCAAGACCAGTACCATGCTTACATAGGTTTCTTTCCTTGGTCATGAATAAGGTTTAGCAATAGGCAACATGATGCACGAAAAGAACACGTCGAGCTCGTAAAAAAACAAAAAATAACAACAGCTTCAATCTATACAGTGAAATAGCAGACTTTCGTATCTGTACTACAGGGCATGCTCAATCCTAGTCAAAACCATAACAAAAACATTGACGGGCACTATCTAATCTTGTATGTTAATAACATGTTCAATGCTTTTAAGCTATGTAATATCATATATGGAATCAGCAGCAGTATAGGAAATTTCATGTTACACTACAATTAAAAATTAGCAAAAAGCAGCAAACAGCAATACCATTTTGGCAGCGGCACTGATTACAAAAATTGATGCATCTTAACAATCTGAATTCATCTTAAGCTAGCCACTCCAGTTCACATCCCAAACCCATCTGCTACACAAAGGTCTTTTTCACTCCAAAAGATAAATATCTTGTATCATCCAAAACTTGAAAATTTCACTCAAAGTGTTGATCACTTCAAATCATATAGATAGCACAGCACCCGGCAGAATGTAAGATGGTGTCAAAAAAGGTTTGTGAAGTTCCTGTAAGTTAACACCAGGCCAGTCACATCTTGGTAAGGTGAGCATAGCTACAAAATCTGTATGATACCATGTTTAAGGAAATAGGGTTGCCATCAAACTTTTCTGCTGTAGTAATGCAACTTACTCACTGTAAGAAAAAGCTCCAATTGAAGGAAGGCTGCAACTCAAAACAATTTGTTTGTGGTCAAAGATAACTTTCAGAGTAATAACATGTCTAATCTTCTTTAAGCTGAAACATCTGGGCAATGCAAATGGATGCTCTCTTGTCTTTGTACCTCTACAAGATTGCATGTGCAACCACCATGGATGAAACATTGCACTGGTCATTTCTTGAAAATCCAATGCTAGTGCAGCATGTCCTCACATGCAGTTAATTAAATGGATGGTAAAGATTTAGCTCTTAGAAATTCTTTCAAAAGCTTTTTTTCTTCATCAATTTTCTTCTTCTCTGCTGGATTGGCAGGCTTAATTTTCCGCTTCTCTGCTAGAACCCACCTAAGGATCTCTCGTTGCTGGTCTTCCGAAGTTTGAGGCTGTGATTCCTTCAGGTGACTAACTTCAGTAACTACAGGAGCAGTCACTGAGGAACTGATCGCTACCACATCAGCTGGACCTGTTTCCTTTTTCATTTCCTGCTCTTTCAAATTTGTAGACCCACTAACAGCTAACACGTCTGTTTTGTTAGGAATAGCAGCTTTTTCACCTTCATCCTCTGCATTTTCATCTTTTGAGGATGTGGATTTTGTTAACAGCACATATCCTGATGCCCAAAACAGAAATCGGTTAATGCCATTTTTTCATGTAAGAAACGGGATCTAAAGCCTCTAGGGTTCAGAAGAAAGTGACATTGACTACACTGATTTAGATCAAACAGACTGAAAATAGCCTCACAATTTTTTCAATCTTGAATACATATCCTTCTGGTTGTTAGGTAGGCCTCCTCTAGGTCACCATTCAAAAATGTTGACTTAGCATCCATTTGATGTAATTTCAACCAACATGAGCAGCTAACTGATCACAACTTTGATGTAGTCTGTTGAAGATATGATATTCACATTGATATCGATGACATCATGACTTTGCAGAAATTGTCAACTGAGTGCACATCATCAGCTAATTAGCCATTAAAGGTTCGTAATCAGCTATGTCATGATCATTTAGTGTACTCTTTGTTTATTTGACATACTCGCAATGTACTAAGTTTATTAAGGATCAGATGAACCATTGTGCCTCATATGATGCAATTAATGAAGTCCGATCCACTTACATGGATAACGACTCATGACAGATCAACTTCATCTCTCTCATTGTGTCATTATGCAATTCTCCATTACATGCATTGTGTGGTATCTCTCCCCTATCTATCTCTAATGTCCTAAATGCATCGTTGTGTGCTCTGACCTTCAACATGGCATCAGAATCCAGATCTATTCTTTTCTAAGATAAGAGATAAGGAATGCGTAGAATGGAATAAGAAATCACCAAAAAATACAAACATTAATTGTGTGCAATTTGCTATTAAGAATAATAATTGTTAAATTAGGTGAATTTAAAATTTTAAAAAGCTTTAATTTTTTTTATTTTAAAAACACAATTTAAAAGATTTGATATAATTTTAAAAGCCAATTTAATGTTTATATTTTAACCATAGTGGCACGTGGTACTGCCAATATGGTACCGCCCTCAGACCCGCGGTACCAGGGCGGTACCATATTTAAATTTTTTTTTTTAATTTTTTATAGTTAAAAAATGCATTTTTTATAGTAAAATAGGCCTAAAAAATGCAAAAAAAAGAGGGTTTCGGGTGCAAAAAAGAGGGGACAGTACAAGGGGCAAGGGACAAGTACAACAGCACATGGGCATTGTGGGAGTAGACCATGGGGCCAATGGGAGAGCGGCACGTGGGGGAGCAACACATGGGGGCAGGTACAGCGGCACATGGAGGGATCGGATCATCAGCAACTGCACACAATGCCATTGTGAGAGGCATTTTTAGAGGCTGTGAGAGAGCAAGTGAGAGCCAGTGAGAGCCTGTTTGAGAACCAACGTGCTGTGAGAGAAAGTCGATCGAGATGGCAGAGCGCATACCACCGAAGCCCGAGGGCAAAGCGAGGAGGAAGCTCGAAGAAGATGTCCGAAGGCACAATGAAAGGCATCGGAAACAAGAGGCAGACATTGCGGAGATGCTGCAACTGGCTCGGCAGATACACTCGGAGCCGGAGCCCCCCCCCCCCCCGGCTGTCGAGGTGGATTTGGATGAGCGGATTGGAGTGAACTTCGCTGCACGGCAGCTTGCCATGGTCAAAGGGTGCGAATCCGTCGGGCTAACCAGGAGGCAGAGCAAGAGCGAGAGAACAATGCACCTGACCAGGGCAAGGAGTCAATGGAGGATTTATAGGAATGCTAAGACTAGATAAGGTCCAGCCATATGTGGCGGACTGTTGTTATGTAATTTTCGACAGTAAATGAGGCGGCATATAGTTAGACAGTAGTATAAAGAACACACCCAGCCATATGCGGCGGGATACATAATGTTATTTTGATACATCTCTTGAATTAACATACAGTGTGTTTTTTGTGCAAAAAATGTAATCACTGTATTCTTTGAATGCAATTAATGTATGTGTTTATGAAATGCTATGTTTTATCTCGATTATGGTGGGCATGGGCATGTGAAATCTGTCAGAAATCAGGGGGGGACAAAAGGAGCGATTGCTCTTTTGATGATCGTTTGGAGTGCATGTGCTATCAGTTTTGCTGTGACATGAATGATCAGCTTGTAGGAGCATTTCAGTGAAGTGCATCTGCTATCAATCTCTGCAATTGAAATTGATTGAAAATACGATTCACACACGCACATACAATTTGAGATAAAATTGAAGACAAAGCATCACATTTGCAAATCGACACATACATAATGTGCAGCAAATAAAGTGCGTCCAACAGTGGATATAATGTATAAAATGGTCTGAATACAATATTCTTCTATCTGGCCGCCAAACATGGAACATGATATCAAACTGCTAAAAATAAAATAACAGAGCCGCAATCAATGCTCTGGCTCTGACTCAGACGAATGCTCCGGAGACAACTCAGGGCCTCGAGCTGACTCTCGCAGCCGATATCTATGCCTATCTGGAACTGGCATGGGCTATGTATCCGAGGAAGAGGACTGGTCATCCACATCCTCCCAATCTGCCTTTGCATCAGCCCCCAAGCAAGCCAAACCAACTACACCTGCTCCAGCTGAATGTGATAGTGCACCTCTAGCTGCACCTGGAGCCCTGCGAGGTTGTCCTCTATTCCCTGGCTGTTTCTGTGCTCTGCCTTTCTTGTTCAGTGCACCCTTGGGCCTTCCTGGTCTCTTGCGGACAAGGGGAGCTGTCAATGCCGCATCACCCCCATGCAAATCACCTGGCTGGCTAGGCTGGGCCCAAGCTGAGGCCGGCTGGGATAGGGAAGCCAAAGAGGGGACTCCCTGTGCAGCTGGGCGAGGAGGATGGGCTCGTGGAGTGTGTGCTCGTGGGGCTGTTGCAGGTGGAGAAACTGGTTGTGGAGGGGCCGTCCCTGCAGAAGGCAAGTACAACGGCGATATGTATTGAAAGGTCTGGCACATCCTAGGTGCTGCCAAAGGAGGAGCCAGTGGAGTGGGTGCTGCCAAAGGAGGAGGATGTGAAGTGGGTGCTGCCACTGGAAGAGCCACTGTGAATGTGGGCGCTGCAAGAGAAAACCTGGGCACAGATGGTGGCCTGCCATGGAAACCTGGTGCTGTAGAAGTGGATGGCGATGGAGGGGCTACAGGTCTCAATGGCATCGGTGGCACTGGAGGTGTTGTGTGGCACATATTAACCGGAGGAACTGGAGGCACCTCATGTAGTTGCTCTGGCTGAGACTCTGTGTAGGGCATGCTGGCAAGAGATGATGGGGGTGCCCTGACAATCGGCATGAGCTGGACCTCTGAATCCAACGTGGCAATCAAGTCGTCTAGCTGGGCATCTGAATACAAATGCTCTGGGCTCTAGGCCTTATCATGTGCACCATCGTCCAGATCATCCCGTGCCTCATCTTGTGCACCATGTAGACCCAAGCAGCTGCGGGACCGGCATCTAAATCACTATGCCCTCTATCAAGAGCCTCCTCCATCATATCGACATAAGTAGGTATGCCACCGGCCCCCCTTGTATGCCCTGTCTGTCGACCGGTATAACCTGTGCCATGTGCCCCACTTCTGCCACGTGATGCACCTGTGACCCCTGCCCGTGGTGGCGTGTGCCCAACACCAATATCATCTACATCATCCCACTCTGATCTGGCAAACACAACCCGAATGGGCTCATCCTCATCCTGCTCATCCTCTGACACTGGCTCATCTGCCTCATACAATGGAGGCTCTCGGTGATCAAGCCCAAGCTCTCTCTCTCTCTCTGCCATCAACTGTGTGCCCAAGTCATCTGCAGGCATGGGATGGACAGCGTCCATAGGCAAGTCAACCTGGCGCTCCGAATCAGATATCTTCGTCTGCAAGGTTAAAATTGAGCATGTTAGGGAAACAACTTGATCAGGAAATGACATAAACATATTAGTGAGACGTCAACCAACATGCTATGGGAGAATAGCCTATCACCTGCAATGCGCTCGTAATGGTTGGCAGTCTCCTGGCGAGACGTGCGTTGGTGCTACAGAACACCAACCGCTCTAGCTGACTCACTGACAACCTGTTTCTTCTCCTCGTGTGAATGAGGGCCCATGTGCTCCAATTACGCTCACACACGAAGGCAGCGCAATCTTGTGGTACGTGCAATGAAATGGTTTAGCACATCTGCACGGATGGAATGTCAAGCAAACGCAAATAAAACTACATACCTGTGAAAGGACCTGCAGTGCAAGACGCTGTATGGAGGGATAGGTGCTACCGAACATGGTCCACCAGGTAATGGGGAGCTGCCTCCTCTCTGGATCCTAAGCAGCCGGGTGACCAAACGTGCCCATGCCGAAACGAAATGCAGCTCGCTCCTCCATGAGTCTGATAGGATCCAAACGAATGTGTGGACCCACCCTGTAGATGTACTCAAGCCAATCTGCCTCGAGCTCCCTATCTAAGATCTGTGTCGGAGAAAGGAAAAGGGGATGCAGGATGTGTGCAACGCAGTGCAGCAAGAGCACAAGCCTGATCCACAAGTGATGGTGTATGATAAAAGACCTCAATAGGCTCCCATGTGGCCTCCTCCACAAGATGACCATCCCACTAAACCAAAAATTGAATCTGCCGGCAGCGTCGACTATGATATAGACAAACCTGTAATATAGCAGCAGGTAAAAATGGAAACAACTCGGGAGCAGTAGGAAGCTCAGCATCACAAGGAGCGTCATCCTCAATAGCAGCACGTAATAAATTGACATGGAATACATCACAGGCACATGTGGAAGTAGGAAGCTATACGATATGTAACTGGACTAAGAACCTCCAAAATGTGATAATGCCCATAATAACGTGGTGGCGTAAATAATCCTCAAGGATCCTGTTAAGGACCTCAGACTACCCATCAGAAAAAGAGTGATAAGCATAACCCATTAAAAGCTGTACATCCAAAATACGCATAAGCTCTGTCCAGAATATGGATGTAAACTTACTATCCCAATTAGAAAGGATAGTACGAGGAAACCCATGCAGGCGGAAAATCTTTGACATGTGAATCATGACCACGTTGGGTATGGGGAAGGCCAAGGATAAAGTCCATAGATATATCAGTCCACTGGCGATGAGGAACAGGCCAACTCTGGAGCAAACCAGCAAACTTAGCACGGGAGTACTTATTACGAAGACAGAAAGGGCAAGTACGAATAAGTACAGCAAGCTCAGATTGAAGAGAGGGCCAATAGAAATGGTCCTTGAGACGAGCATAAAACTTCTGAAAACCAAAGTGACCCCCAACAGGGGACGAATGAGCATTCGACAACAATTGGGAACGGATACCCAAGGAACTAGGAATACAAAGAGAACCATAACGATAAAGACGGTGGTCAACAATGGAGTAAACCTGATGAGGATGGGACGAAACAAGTGGGGCAGAACTATAAACATCACGAAAATCAAAACATGTAAGGTATGCGGCAGGTAGATCATCAAACCATGTAGGAACAGTAGCAAGAAGTGTATTCAACAAAGCTGGAAGATGGGACAATGCATCAACAGCAGTGTTAGCACGACCAAGACGATACAATATAGAAAAATCAAAAGACTGTAAAAACTGCAACCGACGAAACTGATGATCACTAAGATCACGCTGAGAAAAGAGATAACGTAAAGACTGGTGATCAATAACAATTTCAAACGGAACTCGATAAAGATAATGGTGCCACTTCTTAAGAGCATAGATAATAGCAAGAAGCTCTTTCTCATGCGCCAGAATAACGTTGCTCATAAGAGCGAAGACGATGCGACTCATAAGCAATAATGCACTGTGACTGGCGAAGCAAAGCACCCAAACCAACATTACTAGCATCAGTCTCAACACTAGACTTCTGATCAAACTGGGGTAAACACATAATGGCAGCATCAACAACAGCACGACGAAGAGTATCAAATGCTGACTAACAATCAGAAGTCCCAAGAAAAGAGCGAGACTTCTTCAAAAGTGCATGAAGAGGAGCTGCAATAGTAGCAAAATGAGGAACGGGACGACGAAGGTGAGTGTAACCCAAGAAACATACGAACATGACGAACTTCAGTCAGAATAGGCCAATCCTGGATGGCCTAAACCTTACGAGGATCCAGACGAATGTGCCCATCACAAACAAGAAAAGGGTGCATCCTCATTTGGTAATATTCAGAACGAAGATCTATCTTAGAAAAGATCTTAGAGGTACCGAGCTAGTCAAAGAGGTCATCCATGTGCAGAATAGGGTACTGATTACAAATAGTCAACTTATTTAAAGCACGGTAATCAATACAAAGACATTTGGTAGCATCTTTCTTACTAACAAGGAGAACAGGGGCACCAAAAGGGCTATGACTAGGAACAATGAGACCCTGATCTAACAAGGCAGTAATGTGGAGCTCAAGCTCATCATGCTCAGATCGAGACATACAATAAACAGGGAAGGAGGAGCAGAACTAGGACGCAAGTCAGTAAGGTGGTTCACGTCACATAATGGTGGTAGCGTTGTAGGTTCTGAAAAGACAAAAGCATATTGATGTAACAAGTCAGAGATCACCTGAGAAACAGCTGAGCCTTCGGCAGGCTACGAATATACTACTTCCCAATGATCAACTAGAAGTCTCCCTGAGAATCAATGCCAATAAGTGAGCGTGTAACTGCACCATGTATAAATGTCAGTGTCTGCTGAGTCAAGTCCAGTGTAACGGCCCTAAGAGATGCAAATCAATCAGCACCAAGGATAAGATCGTAACGCTCCATAGGAATAATATAAAGATCTGTCTATCCAAAAAAATCTCCAATGCGGTATGGTAAACCCTGAAACATTTGAGAACTAGGAAAAGAGTGTGAACTGGCAACCTCAACTGTGAGAGGTTGCGGAGCAGGAACAGGTGACGCACGGATCCGACTGGTGATATAACTACTGATAAAAGAATGAGTGCTGCCGGTATCAACTAAAGTAATATACTCACGCCCAATAATGCATACACGTAACCGAATGGAGCGAGGACCAAGACGCCCTATCCAAGTAGCATAGGCAAGCTGAGCATGACAAGTAGCAGGAAGTAAATCAGTGGAAGGCTCAGGAGATAGGTCAGGCTCATCAGAAATATGAATGTAGATATCGGAATCATCTGGAGTAGTGCCCTCATGGTAAAAAACAGCAGTAGTAGTAGGGAGGGGCTGACGGCAATCACGGGCAAAATGGTCAGGACTCTTACAACGAAAGCAAAGACGCTTTTGCTGAAGGTCAGCGGACTTTGCAGACGTGTAACGTCAGACAAAAGCAGGAGGAGGGGTCAAAGGACAAGGAGACGAAGGGACAATGGAAGGAGCCGGAACAGAAGGGGAAGGTGTAGAGGTGGACATAGCAGGAAAAGCTGGAAGGAAGGATGTCAGAAAACTTGTGCTGTAAAGTACTGGCAAAAGACCGCCTCAACAAGTGTGAGGGGATGGAAGGAAGAAACATCATAACGTAAGGCACCAGTAACGAGAAATAAGCTCAGTAGGCTGTAGATCCGTGAAAAGATAAGAAAAATCCATAAACTTATCTGTATAGGAAGCAAGATCACTGGTCTGAGTGAGACTACGGAATGAATCACGCTGGCAGTTGAGCCACTGAGGATCAATCATAGCATGACGGAGGTCACGGCGAAGGGTAGGCCAGACGAAATGAACTGCGTATAGGCTGTAGAAAGTTGCTGGAAATGTGCACGGACAACCACCAATCAAATCTATCAAGGAACTGCCTGCAAACAAGGTGTGAAAAATGGCTGCAAACGGAGACAAAAACAAACGAAAGTGACAAGTATGAAGGGCTTGGACAGCCTGCAAACAAAAGTGAAGAGAGGGCTGAAAATGGAAGGAGAAACGGACGGAAGAGATGAGGGAATTGGGTGCTGGACAGCCTGCAAACAAGCTGGATTTGGGCGCCGGAAATAATTTGCCAAAAAAAAACAAAAATTTCCTTGCCGCCAAATTTAGCAGAAGTACTTTCGCTAATTGTCCGCTAAAGCTCCGACAAGGAAAATGCTCTGATGGGCATTGGTCCTAGGGTGCCAAATTGGCTTGTTGCTCCCACAATCAATCTCCTAAACAAGACAAAACATTACAACCCCCAATGACATTTCAGGGCTCTATAGGCTCATTGCTGCTCACTCTAACTCTTACGTCATGTGACCCTTAGAAACGTGTTCCGACACTTGAGTCGAAACGTACTGTACGTTCCATACAATATGTTCCGAAACGTATTAAGACTTTTGTCATTTGCAACTACTTCCTAATGTTGAGCTTCGGCTTTGCTTGAAAGTAGTCTAGGTGAAAATTTCATGATGACTATTGTACAATGTTGATGAAGAATCATCAGAATCACTTCACCCGTCATTTTCTTGCGTTTCTGGAAGGTGCTTTCTTTTGATCCTTTAGCTTCTATAACTACATCATCATTTGTCTGAATAATTTCTTTTCTTCCTCTCCTCTTTTTCTTATTTCTAGCAATTGCCATATCTATGTAGTACACTTCAGCGGTGTGGAGAACTCTATCGCAGCTTCATGTTGACCTTTGTTTAGTTCATGTTCTATGGTGTGAACATGGAATTTTATTTCATATAGTGATGTTTATCCAAGATTTCTAGTAAATACCCTTAGATAAGCAAGCTCTTATTTCATTCAGGCTTTAAGCCTAAAATATATTGCATTGTATTAAATTTCTCTATTGAATAATCATATTTGCTCATTATCCGATGGGAATCTACAGTTCTTTGTGGATGCCAAAGATGGGATCCAAGTCTAGCGAAAGAAGCACTGAAGAAGGTGAAAAGTTGAAAAAGACCGGAAGGACCTCAAGTACACTCAATATTTCACATTGTTCAACTTGAGAAAACTCTACTTGAAGGGGATCACCTTGGTTCTGAAGATCTATTGAATCTGTCAAGGAGTCATTCTGTGTGACCCGTTTTGAACCCAATAAGATCTTGGAAACAAGAACTAAATGATTACGTAATCGTATAGTTATCAAGCATCTAGTTCGATGGTAAGGTCATATAGAAGATGACGATCCTTGGGTGCAAGACGATAGCCTTAGAAAGAACTTCCCTAACTTTAAGTTTTGACAACAGAAGTTGTTTAAGGGGGGAAGTATGTCATGCCCACAATTGGTTTGATCTCGAATTCATGTCATGTAAAGAGGTCAATAGGCCTTCCTCAACCCATAAAGTAATTATGGTTATGAGGAGTTGAGGCCCTCATGGTAATAAGTCATAATTAATGGTTTGGAGGCCTAAAACCTATAATGGTGGATCTATATGAAACAAGAAGTGACTCATTGGTAAGTGGTTGATGTGGCCCAGTTAGGTTGCCAATGTGTCCCAGTGAGGTCTCTCAAATCACTCGTAGGTGGGGTGGAGCCTTTAAGGGCATAAGTATACCCATAGGCCACTCCAAGAGGGGTCTCAATCTATGGAGTATGAGCTACATGCTATTGGATTGATATCTCTCCTTTAAGGTGAGCTCTTGCTAAGTGGTTCATAGCTCGGGGGCTAGGTTTGGTTGGGTTGGCTTGCTATTTATTCCTTATTCTCCTCGTGTTCAGTCTCCTACTTAAGGTCCACATTGGTCTTTTAGAATCATTACTACTAGAATATCAAATGAAAAGATTGAGACATGTGCACAGCCCTTTTGCCTTGCCCTTGACTTCCCATTTGTTGGACAAAAAACCACCATGCATCAAATATTGGAAGAGGAAGCTCAATCCTTCAACAAAAACAATTATTACCAAAAGAGACATAAATTTAACTCGTCAAGCATTACCGATAAGGCTCTCACATCACTCATTAAGTGGTTGAACCATTTCCATTTTGAGAAAACTAACATGATAACAATGAGCTCAAATGATTTTGATTGTGTGTTGGCCCTAGAAGCAATGCCCATTCATTTTGGTGCTATTATCTTTGAGAATTTTTATGAGTGAATGGATAGATTTTCTTTGGTAGAACTATTGCTTGGAGCAACCACATCGCCAATGTGTCATCCTTTCAACACGTTGAATGCTTCAGAGGTCAAGTGACCCATCCCCAACTTCGAACAACTAAACACCTATGAAATATTAATTAAGCTTTACCTCCAATGACATAAGGTCTTATTAAGGAGGACATGGCAACCTCGAAGCTTCATTGCCATGGAGAAGCATGGACAGATGAAGGCTATCGGCCCAAATAGAGAGAGGGGCCCATTTTCTTAGTATTGGCCCAAATAGAAAGAGGGCCGGAGATTGGTTAGTAGAAGCAAATAATATAGCGATAGATTTGACCGGCTCCCTTGTGCGGGCTGTTCGAATGACGTTGTACCTATGGGATAAAGTACACATCCCCAAAAAGTGGTGCGTAGCACACTAAAAGATTACACCCCTCCAACACAGTAATCGTTGTGCTTGCCAAATATAAATGATAGGAGCTCAAAATCTCTATAGGTCTTGGAAACAAGCATCATGTGAATCATCTAGTGGATACATAAGATCCTTGGGAAAAGTATACCTTAAAAAGGATAAGTACCTCGTCTACATGTCTCCCATCAAGACCGAGCTCTAACTTGAAAGAAAACAGCAAATGTGATCCTAAAATCATCGCACATATCTCAAAATGGGACTCTATTGAATTCAAACAATTTGCCGATTCATTGTCCCCAAAGACCCATAATAGATGGCAATAGGGCAAAGAAATGATGAACTCGACATGATTTTGAATGTGCCATAAATAAAATACAAGAGGAAATTGTCAGCTTTTTTTTCTTTATTCAACACTTACAAAAGTGATATGGAAAAAACAAACACAAGTACCTAAACAATGAAATAATAAGAACATAGAAGAGGAGAGAACAAAAATGAAATGGTCAATAAATGTAAAAAAACATAAGTTAAAATTTCAAAAAGATGGAATTCTCAATAAGTGGATCTGAAGCACAATTAGTGTAAAACTATGTAAAAGAAGTTATTGAGAGAGCGGACTTTTTTCAAAACTTGAATTATTTTTAGCATGTTGAATATATGATTGAGGCAAAGAAAAGGTTCATTGAAACTTTGTCAACATGAAAGGTTCCTACTATGTCACTCCACCTCACGATGGCCTTAAGTTACTTTTACCTGAAATCCTTGAATAAATATGTTTGTTATGTGGCGACATGACCTTCGAAGCATAGATTTATACAAAACTCATGTTTGAGAACTTCCAAATTCTTTTGGATTAAAAACATCCGAATCAAGCAACCAGAGTCTCATTAAACAAAGAACTACATGTCCATCACTTGTCAAACTGCTGCTACAAACTAATCTCAGTTACCACGTGGAATGTAGAAAAGCATAAAATGTGAAGTTTTTTAGTTAAATCAGAATACAACCGGACCACTAACTGCAAAAGAGCTGAGGGTAAGCTTACCTCCAATCACAAAATTGGCAACCAACAGAACTCCGAATGCAGAACGAAATCGGTACCCAGAAACGAGACAAGCCGGGTGATTTAGGTTCTGGATATGCTGATCCTGAAGATCCTCCTTGGGAGGCAGTTTCTACTTTAGAAGCTGACACTCCTGAATTCCATCCAGCAATCAATGAACATTCATGACGATCTCAATTACAAGATTTTCACTCACATCTATGCTTTCAAACATGACGCCTGTTCCAGATAAACTAATAATAAGCGTTGAGCACATAGAGTAAAGAAGTGATAAAATAATCTCAAGGTGGAAAAGCATTTTCACGAGATCCAGCAGCATGATGCTGTGATCTACTACCGAAATTATTCAACAATAGTAATCTTGAGACAGTGCAAGTGCTATTTTGTTATTTCATCTTGTTTTCTTGCCATAGTATTATATAACCTGATTAATAAAGATATTATACTGTGCATCTCTGATGGCTTGAGTTGCATATGTTATAGCAATTTTCTGTTAACCTTCCGTATGGCACTAATGTAGACCAATAACGTTAAACTACTCCCTAAATATTGAATAATATAAGTCTCAAAACCACAAATACAGACTTGCATCCATTTGAAAATTGAATGACGATCGTGATGTATAACATAGGTACAGATAGGATCCACGCTTTCTAGCCTGCTGTTAAAGACATTACTCAAAATGTATGACGTACAAAGAAGAGCAGTTACGGTTACAAGAATGGCAAGTAGAAAGGCATACCAGCAGCAGCAGCCTCCCCAAGTTTCTTGGGCTTGTTGACGTACAGTTTGGGAGG